>JFHB01000294.1:0-28686 GCA_000729835.1 Atkinsonella hypoxylon
AATATTAAAACTACTAATCTTTAGCTTCTTTTAAGACTTTATTATAAGTTATACCTAGAATTATAATAGCTATACTTAATTTTAATAGTAAAAGACCTAAGATCTATATATATTACTATAGTAAATAATAAGGTTAAGAATCTATAAAAATGCCTAAAGAATCTAAAAAAACAATAAAAATTAGAAAACTATAAGGAAAGTATTAATACTTACTATACTTAAAGTAAATTTAATAGTAAAAACTCTAAAAATAATAAAGTAGCTTAAAGTAATTAAGCTAACTAGAATAAGAGCAATAGTTAATTTTAGCTTTAACCTTTATTCTATAAAAATTACTAGAATAATTATACTTAATACCTACTATAAAGCTAAAGGAATTAGCTGCTAAAAGAGCAGTAGCTTTAGCTTTAGTAGAACTAGAATTTAGGGGCTAGCTAGAATTATTAGCTAAAGCTATAGTATCTTTAGTAGCTTTAATGTTTTTAATAATAGAGCTTACTATAGAATAATAAGGAATATACCTATATAATAATATTTAAAGATAAATTTAACTAAAAAAACTATAAAAAGTACCTTAAAAGCTATAAATACTAGCTAATAGAAAAAGAAGAAATAGTTGTTAAAAATAAGCTACCCTGTATAGCCTATTTTTATGCTTGCTAGTTGCCTGTTAGTTGCTCTATCACGTGACCCTAACTAGGTCTTGTTACGTTGATTTTTAGTAGAGATATTGCTGTTACTAGATGCAAAACATCTAGAATCGACTAAGGCAAAGTTGCCTAACCTATAGTTAACTTTAACAGCGATTTTCTCTACAACTAGCAATAGTAGAAATTCAAGAAGTATACTATTTAAAAGCTAAGAATTAGGGCTATTTAATAGTATAATTGTTAGATAGAGTTGCTTATAAGGGTTGCTTATTATTAGTGGAATTTATTAAATTATATATATAGGCATCTCGTTTGTATAGCTGTAAGTCGATTTTTTTGTTTTTATATAGTAAATCTTTTTGCAGAAATTATAAAGTAGCCTATAAGCCCCTTCTAGCGACTACAGCCTGCTAATATAGTTAGTAGGTCTATAAGGGACTAGAAAGATTTAAGATTCTACTCTTACTAAGTTTGTTACAGTGCTCTTAATATAAAGATACTACTATTACAGTTATCTATTGCCTCTACGTAATCTATACTATATACTACAGCTTGATTTAGGCCGCTGCTGCTTCCACTATATAATAATTGCTAGGAGCAATTACAGGTGCTAAATCTAAGAGACTACTACTCTCTTAGATATCTAGTCCTGTAATCCCTATTATTTTCAATAGGTTATAAGCCCAGAAGACCTATCTGCAAGCTGTTAGCCCGCTGAAAATCTACTATTGTGTACTGTATTACTTACTAGAAGCTATATTGAGACCTACGCTAGCAGCTATCGCTGCTAAAACCATTAGTAGCTTGCTGGAAGCTATTAATACCTGCTGCACACATATCGCTAGCCACTATACTGGTGTTTTTATTCTGCCTACCCTGTGCCTCCTGCACTAGTTCTATGCACCTAGTGCATACACACTTTTGAAGCTATTCTCAATAGCTAGGTTCTATTGTTGCGCAACATCAAAATATATACATCTGCATACATTACATTCGCACTGTAAATGTTACGGTGGGATCCGACGTGGGTTTGTCGGAAGTGACGATAGGTTGTTAGATTCAACAGGTTATGTAATAAATCGTAAGAGGAGTCGTAAGAGCTTCTATAAGGAGCATCTAGTAATAGTGTTCTAGTAAATAATTATTAATTGTTTAATATAACTACTTAAGTGTTACTTCTAACTACTTATATATAATTACAGTTATATACATTAGTAACCTATAGGTCTATAGAATTATTCTGTAATAAGTGCTGCCTCTATAAAAAAGATTAGCTGTTTTAGCTGTTCTAAAATTAATTATTAGTTATTAGAAGGTGTATTAGATTAAACTAAATAACTTATTAATCTAGCTGTTATAAAAGGCGTAGAAAGGTAGTTATTGTTTTATTATATAAGTATATATTGTTGTTATTATAGTGTAATTTATAGTATAGGTTACTACATTTATGTATTTTCTTTATGCACTTATAATACCTAAATTACACTTATAATCTAGTAACTATTAAATCTATATATTAAATTAATAGATTTCCTTAAACCTAATAGAGCGTTAAAGCTTATTCTATATTCTATATATAAGTAAAGTTATATAAAATTATCCTAAACAATATTAAATTCTGTAAATTAATCTTATATAATAAAGCTAATTTATTAAATCTATATAGTATATTCTTTATATAAGATTGTTCTATATAGCGTTAAAAGCATTAAAAATTATTCTATATTAAAGCAAATTTTCTGTTAAATCCCTTTAGTATATTTCTCTATATATATACAGCTTATTCTAATCCTTAAGCATTAGTAATAGTAGTAAATTGTTAGTTAGTTATAGTAAGCTGTTAGTTCTCTCTAGAAAGTAAAGCTAAAGGATATTTTTAGCAGCTTTAGAGAGAGTTTTACCTAAAAGGCACTAGTTTTACACTTAATAGGTATTTCTACTAGTTTACTTATAGCTAGCCTTTTAGTTAGCATTTTTACCTTAGTTAGCGTTAGCTTTACTGTAGAAAGTATCTTTTATAGAATTAATAAAGAGAAATATATTAAAGATAGATTAATTAGAATAAATTAAGCACTTCTTCTATATTAAATAGTGCTAAATCTATTACTAAAGAGGCTTTATATAGCAATAGGCTAGTTAGCTAAGCGTTCTAAGAAGTCTATATAAATGCAGTTAATTTTATGTTATAAGCGTCTATTTTCTGCCTATAGTATATTAATACTACTAGTAACCTTTAGTAAGGTTTTATTTTTATTAATAACGTTATTAATACCTTTATTAAATTAACTTATGCTATTTAGTTAGTTATATATACTATAGATAGTAGTCTATAATTTATTAAACTACTTATTAAATAAACCTCCTTTAGCCTTTATTTTAACCTAGTTAATCTTTTTATTTAACTTATTAATTTTAGTAATATAGAGGTTAAGTTACTTCTATATAGCGTTATTACCTATAGAAGTGTTCTTAAGGTAAGCTTTAATTATTTCTTTAGCGTTAAATTTATACTTCTTCTAAAGAAGACTATTATACTAGCTCTAGAATTGCACCTTAGCTAATAGAATAAAGAGTAAGTCTATATAGCTAATACTAGCTAAAGTACCTACAATAGTGCTATTAATTCTACTAAATTTATTAAAGAAGTAAATAGTAAGTAATACTACTTATAATAATAAACTAGTAGATAAATCTATAGTAATAGTTTCTTTACCTCTTTTTACTATATTGCTACTATAGTATATAGTAGCTACTGCTTTTACCTATATCTTACCTCTTTTAGCTACTTTAGCGTTACCTATAGATACCTTAGCATCCTTACCTTTATATTACTAGTTTTAACGCTTTACTTTATAGTTATTATAAATTCTAAAGATATATATTACTGTATTCTACTAAAGTAAGTAATATATATTATCTTTAGAGACCTTAATGCTAGTTTTATCTATTATACTGCCTTTAAGGGTAAATTTATAGGTATAAGTATAAATAGTATTTTCTATATTCTATACCTTTTGTTTAGCTCTATTAGTGTAGCAATACTAACTATAGTTTTCTATAATAGGCTCTATATTAGTAATATTAATATTATCTTTAATTTCTATAGAAATAGTGCTAAAGATAAACTTATTAACTTTTAGGGTGCCTTTAGCACTTTTAGGCCTACTAAAAGTGCTATATAAGCAGTAGAAATTAAGTAATATAAAATAAGTTTTAATGTTATCTAGCTCTATAGCTACTATATTCCCTTTATAGTTATATTTCTACTTCTTAAACTTAAAACCTTTACTTTTAGCGTTAGAACTATTATTATAATTAATATATACATTAGAAGCAATATATTCTTCTTTAAGTTTAAATAGTAGTAATATTATAGCTTAAGTATAGTTACTATTATTATTCCCTTCTTAGAATAAGCTATTTAGGTTTATTAGAATTAATAATACTAAACTACTAAAAGAAAAGAATAATAGTAGTAGATTTTCTATAAAAGGGATAGAAAAGGCTAGAAGTAGCTCTATAGAGGCTAGTTAGTTCTATAAGCTATAGAAATTTACTCTATAGGTAGTCTATTGCTCTTAGTGTAGTATTTTAGTGTTTAACTATTAGAAGTAGCTAAATAATAGCCTAAAGAGATAAAAAGAGCAGTAGCTATAATAGTATTAATAAATTTATAAAGATTTTATAATATATAAAGGTATAAAGAAAAGGTTATATAGTAGAAAGTATAAAAATTTATAAAAGTAAAGGTAAATTTATAGAGAAAAGTAAGTTAAAACAACAGTATATAGATTTATAGGTGTTTTCTTCTTAACCTTCTATAATTCTATAATATAGGTTAATTTTAATAGTTCTAATAATAATAAATAAAGAAATAAGGAAAAAGATACTAAAAGACTTAAATAATCTATTATATAATAAAGGAAATTAAGACTTATAAGGAAAAGAGTTAGTAGTAGGCTTTTACTAGCTACTTTAGGGCTTTTTAATAGGCTATATTACTCTTTTAATAATGCTAATACTCTTCTTCTTAATTTATAGAGTGTTTTTATAGATATTTATTTATAATTTTAAAAGTATTAACTTTAAGCTTATCTTTAGCAATTTATTAGTTATTATTGAAAATAATAGGGATTACAGGACTAGATATCTAAGAGGGTAGTGGTCTCTTAGATTTAGCACCTGTAATTGCTCCTAGCAATTATCACGTAGTGGAAGCAGCAGCGGCCTAAATCAAGCTATAGTGTATAGTATAGATTACGTAGAGGCAGTAGATAACTATAATAATAGTGGTATCTTATATTAAGAGCGCTGTAACGAACAAGTTAGTGAGGGTAGAATCTTGAATCTTTCTAGTCCCTTATAGACCCTCTAACTATATCGGCGGGCCGTAGTCGCTAGAAGGGGCTTGTAGGCTACTTTATAATTTCCGCAAAAAGATTTACTATATAAAAACAAAAAAATTAACTTACAGCTATACAAACGAGACGTTTACGTGCACAATTTAACAAATTCCACTAATAACAAGCAACTCTTATAAGCAACCCTATCCAATAATTATACCATTAAATAGCCCTAATTCTTAGCTTTTAAATAGTATACTTCTTGAATTTCTACTATTGCTAGTTGTGGAGAAAATCGCAGTTAAAGTTGACTATAGGTTAGGCAACTTTGCCTTAGTTAAATCTAGATGTTTACATCTAGTAACAACAATATCTCTACCAAAAATCAACGTAACAAGACCTAATAAGGGTCACGTAATAGAGCAACTAGTAGGCATAAAAATAGGCTATATAGGGTAGCTTATTTTTAACACTCCCTCTAGAAATGTAAGAAGTAACCAGTTCTATAAGCAACTTAGCTCCTTTAAAGGATATCTAAGTTAGAATTAACCAACGAAATACAGTACTAATAACAGGACCAAAATAACATAACTAATTCCAGGGTAGTTATAGTTGAATATAACTAGTTGTTGTTAATTGTTTTTTGTTGTTTTCGATTTTTAACTGTTTTTCGTTGTTTTTTCGATTTTTTCGAGTGTTTTTGTTGCTTTTATAAGCTAGCTAGAAAGCTCTAGTAACTTAATAAATTATTGATGCTTTTAAATAGCAAGAGGCTTAGTTAGGCTATCTGCTGGCATCTAATTCATATTAATATAACTAACCTTAGCTATACCTTTACGAATCTTTTCCCTAATGTAGTTAAACTTTAAAAGGGTGTGCTTAGTTCTACTATACAACGTTAGGTTGTAAGCAGTAACTATAGCGCCTTGATTATTACACCCTAATAGGAATAGGAGGGGTTAAAGGCAGCTTTATCTCCTTAAAAAGGCCGTAGAGCCACTCTAATTCCCTTATAGCTTTAGATAATACATTAGATTCTGCTTCTAATGTAGAAAGAGCAATAGTACTAGCTTTCTTTGATTTCTAGCTAATAGGTCCACTAGCTAGCTTATATAGATAAGTATAGGTTGATTTAGAAGAGACTTTATTACCAGCAAAATCGCTATTGCAATAACCAAGGAGGGTCTTAAGTACTTCTTTACAACTAATAGAACTATTAGAAGCTTTAGAAGAAGACCCTATAGGGTGTAGACTAAAACGCTTATAAATAATAGCAAAGCTTCTAGTACTACTTAAGTACCTTAGGAGGTGCTTAGAGGCGTTTAGGTGCTCTATATAGAGCTTAGCTAGAAAAGTTAATAGCCACTAAACGGAAAAAGCAATATTAGCCCTAGTTAGCAACATAAGGTACATTATAGTGCCTATTATGCTCTAATAAAGCTTATAATTGGATTTTAAGAGAAGTTTTATAACTAGTTGCTTTAGAATTCCCGGCTGTATAGGGATAGAAGCTGGCTTAGTATCTAGCATTTTAAATCTTTCTAAGGCTTCAAGGATGTATTAAGATTAGTGGATTTTAATAGACCTTTTAGACCTATTATAGGTGATTTATACACCTAGAAAGAATTCTGCTGGTCCCCTATCTTCTATTGGATAAGCTTAATTTAGTAGCTTTTTAAGCTTATTAATATATTATAAATCAGGCCCAATTAGAAGACAGTTATCTATATAAGTAGCAATATACGTAGATGTAGCTGGGTTATAAAAGACTGCTAGGTCTAATATAAGAGGTTTAAATCTATGCTTTTAAAGTAATTCCGTTAGAATTTGCTGCTATTCTCTAGGACTTTGCTTTAAACTATAGAGGGATTTTTCTAGCTTAATTACTTGCTCTTTAGAGGGCTTGTAATTACAGCTTTTTAGTAGCTTAGCTACTAATAGCGATGCTTGCTCTGCAAATTTAACGAATCTATCTAGGATTTCTATATAAATAGCTTCTTTTAGCTTGCTATTTAAAAACGCTTCTATAAAATCGATTTGCTCGACTTCCTAGTTATTAAAAGCTGCAAGAGCTAATAATATACGCTAGCTAGAAGGAATACTAGTTGCAGTAAAGGTCTCTAGATAGTCTTAACCTTCTATTTGCATAAATCCCTTAGCAATAAAGCGGGCCTTATATTTAATAGGATTATTTTCTTTATCCTTTTTAAGCCTATAAACAAGCCTATTCTTTAGAACTCTTTAGCCCTTAGGTACTTAGTCTTTCCCTATAAATTTAAAGGTTCTAGCAGCTAATAGCTGCTTAAATTCGCTATAGGTAGCTTCTATCTAATGCTGCTTAGCAGAGCTTTTTAGGGCTTGCTTCTACGTATTAGGAAGTTCATCCTTATTACTATTAGAAGTAATAGCTGCTTTAGTCCTTGCCTTAAAGCATAGATCCTTGATTAAGGAAAATATGTCTCTATCTAAATCTATAGCATTAGCATTAATAGATTCAGCTTTAGCTTCTATAGGTTCTATATTAGCCTAAGGGGCTTCTATAGATATAGGGGCTTTAGGGGCCTCTACAGCTTCTATAGGGTTGCTTAGTAGAAGAGCTTAATCTACAGGTTCTAGTAGATGATTTAGCACATCTAGATAACTAGGATAAGGATACTTAGGAGTATAATTATCTACTAATTGCTGCTTATTATCGATTTCTCCCTCTAAAGGATTATCTACTATAGAACCAATAGGAACCTTAGGGATGCCCTATAAAATAGAACCTATTCCTTCTATAATTTTAACGAAGCTAGTCTTTATAACAGCTCGTTTAGAGGGGATATATATTAGATATACATTAGAACCTAGCGTAGCTAAAAGTCTACTAGGAATAGTTCTTTTAGCTAGCTTCTGCAACCTAGATTGTTGTTCTAAAGGAATTAGAACTTCGCAATAGGAGCCTATAGCCCTTATTTTAGTAAAATTAGGCTTATAGGTCTTAGAAGGCTCTAAATTAGCTAGATATAGCTGTTTAGGACTTAGTGGTTTAGTACTATTCGCAGTAGTATTAACTAAATCTACTATAGCAAGAAGGATGTAAGACTATAGATACAGAGGTAATTGTAACTACTGTAGAGTAGCACGCAAACGGTCTAGAAGTACCCTAATAGCTCTCTCTATTAGCCTATTCTGTTTATAAATATAGGGGCAAGAGGTGCTAAAGCAAATACCCTTAGAAGATAGCTAAGCTTGCAACCTAGTATTAATTTCTGTACTACTATCAAAATAAAGGTGTTTAGGGTAGCAGTTATACTGGTTTTTTAATTCCTTAAAGAAGCCTTTAATATAGCTATAGAGAGTAGAACCCTCTTTATTAGCTAGATTAAAAGACTACTTATACCGTAATTTTCTATTAATTAGAAAAAGAACTAGAGGCCTCTTATTGTGCAGTATAGGCTCTATTTTAACGGTATCTCCCTCTATAATATCTAAACATCTAGGGGGGTTAGGAATAGTATGCTTACTAGATCTTCTAACAGCTTTAGCTTGGTTGCAAGCTAGGCAGTTAAAATCCTTTTCCTTAATTTTTGTAAAATTAGGAATACCTTTAGTAATAGAAGCAGTCTTCTTTAGTAAAGGGAGTTCTATATGCCCTAATCTAACGTGCTAAGTAGCAGCTAATTCTAGGAGCTTCTTATAGGAAGAAGAAGCAGTAATAGGAGAATTACTACTAGAATTATTATTAGAGCTAGCTTCCTGTTGCTCCCTATCTTACTAGATCTCTTGAGAACTACAGGCCTCGTTTAAGGGATCTAGACGGCTATTTCCTCTAATATCTAGCAACTTAGGATTTAGACCTTCTAAATCCCCGTTATTAGAAGGAATCTAACTAGGAGCCCGTTTAGGAACTAGGGCTAATAGCTCTATAGCATTGTTATTGGTATTATCTTCTTCTTCTTCAAAATTAGATAATTCCTCGATTTAGCTATATTCCTTAGGATTAAAACTAGGCTGTTAAGGGATTTAAACCTCTATAGGATAACTAGCATTATAACCGCTATTATAACTATTGCTAGTAAATCCTATATAAGAGAGATTTACGTAGTTTTTACACACTCTAGAGGTCTCTTACCCCTTAAGCTGTAAGAAGAAACTATACTTTTTGGGATTTAGAAGCCTACAGCAGCTTCTATTAGCTAGAAATAGCTAATTTCTAAGGAGAGTGCCCCCTATTAAATAGTGCTTTAGACCACTTATTAGGTTAGTATTTAAACCTAGGCAATACAGAGCATCCTTTAGAGCTAAAGGCCTGTATTTAGCTAGATTTATACTAACTAGTACCTAGAATACAGCAGTTCCCTGTCCTTTAGGATAAATAGGACCTCCTCCAGTAGCAATAGGCGCGGTTTTACCCTTTTTTATAGGCTTAAAAGTCCTAAAAAATGCCTTATTGTTAACTATATAATAGGTAGAACCTGTATTGTATAGTAAGGAGTTTTTAATTATTCTATTAGAATAGTTAAAAGAAGGGGTATTATTACTAGTAGTACTAGTATCACTAGTAGTGGATTCTGTATCTAAATCGTAAGAATCATTACTACTAGAACTGCTAGATTCACTATTGGAATCTATAGTATCCTGGTTGCTAGTAGATAGGTTATAGCAACCTATAGCAAAAGCAGCTTCTTTATCCTTATTCCTAGAATTTTTGTTACTTCTTCTTCGGCCCTTCTACTTCTTCTTATTCTTAGAGGCTTTATCTTAATCTTTTTCTTTAGAGGCATTAGAATCGTTAGAATTAGAATTGGAATTCTTCTTCTGATTAGGAGGATTCTTTCCTTAATTAGCCTTATTATTAGAACTATTAGAATTAGAAGCTTTATAACTAAGAGCCTTAGATATAGAGGAGCTTTTATCTCTTTATTCTTCTAATAAGTTAGCTATAAGGAACTGTAAATTCAGCATTTTTACAGATAGACCTTATGCTCTAGCAGCTCTAATAGAATATCGCTGCCTTTTAGCCTAGCTAGGGAAGGTCTTCTTTAAAGCATTAATATAATAATTTACCTAGTTAATAGAATTAATAGCTACACTATAGAGCTATAATCTAGCTAGTAAATTATTAAATTCAGCATTAAAGGCCTCTAAAGATCCCTTATAGTTCAAAAACAATAAGTTATAATAACTAGCATATAGCGTACTACATTGTATTTTAGCACTCTACGAATATTGCCTAACTAGAACGTTATAGGCATCTACAGAGAACTTATGCTAGCTTATAGCAGCTTAAGGTCCAGATTAGCAACTATCTCTTATAATTATAAGGATAATAGCTTACTCTAAATCTACTAAAGTACTAGCTATACTTAGATTATTAATAAATTAAGAGAATCCTAGTGCTCTAAATTAAATAGTTAAAGCTTACTTCTACTGTTCAAAATTTTTAGGGCCTTTTAGCTTAGCAGCCTCTAGAATAGAGTGGACCTTCTTATTTAACTCTTTTATAGTGCCTTCATTAAAAGTAGGCAGAAAAGTAGCACTATTAGAGGAACTAGAAGGTTTAGGGGCTTTAAAAGAGACTTTAGAAGCTCTTTTAGAAGTAATAGGATCTACTACCTTAGAGGGAGACCCTATAGAGAGATTACCTATAGATGTAATTATAGTATCTAATTTACTTAGTAAATCAGCTATATTACCTTCATTTTGGCTTTATTTTACTTCACTATACCTAATAAATCTATTTAGGGTCTCTTGTTGCTTATCTATTTAAGCTTTTAGATCAGCTTAAACATTATAGACTTACACTACTCTTTTAGAAGCTAATCTAGCTTCTTTTAGAGCCTTCTTAGCTGTATAATCTTCTTTATTAGAAGAGGAATCTACTAGCTGAGGGGGGGACCTTGCTGGACCAGGAAAGCTAGTAGCAGCAGCTGTAGCTGGTGTACTAGAACCACTACCCCGTTCAGGGCTTGTGCTCTTTCCCTTGCCTGTTCCTTTTGGTGCCATTTTAAGGGTTTTAAAATATAGCTAATTTAACGCTCTTTATAGCTAATTATAGCCTAAATTACAGTGGAAATAGTAGTAAATAACAGTAATAATTCTTACTAAATATAGGCTAGAAGTGCCCTATATCTTTAGAAATTATACTAAGATTTTTCTCCAATTTCTTTCGTAATAAGTATAACAGGCTCTAAAGGCTGCATTATATCGCAATCTATATGCGCATACAATTTGTATAGCAGACTAGATTAACAAGCGGTCGCGAGGGGCATAAAACACAGGTGCTAGCTATTTTTAGCTAAAAAATTCAGGAGATTCTTCTCCAATTAGGTTCTAACAAATCAGTGGAGACCTAGGCACAGCTAATTTAGGGATATCCAGCCAATTCCCACTTCAAAATCCCGACTAGTGGGATTACTACACAAATTAATTCTGCAACCGAAAACACAGGAATATCCAACAGCAACAAGAGCTGTTAGGCGTGCACTATAAATTGTAGTATAGCCACTAACAGAGGTGCACAGGGTGCACAATATAACAACAACGAGCAATGCAGTGCAGCGCTAAGCTTATTTCTTAATGGAAATAATTAATTAAGCAGTGCCTAATAAAACAATTCGCAGTGCGAATATAATGTATGTAGATGTATATATTTTGATGTTGCGCAACAATAGAACCTAGCTATTAAGAATAGCTTCAAAAGTGTGTATACACAGGGTACATAGAGTGCAGGAGGCACAGGGTGGGCAGAATAAAAACACTAGTATAGTGGCTGGCGATGTATGTGCGATAGGTATTAATAGCTTCCAGCAAGCTACTAATTTTTAGCAGCAATAGCTGCTAGCGCAGGTCTTAATATAGCTTCTAGTGGGTAATATAGTACATAATAGTAGATTTTCAGCGGGCTAACAGCTTGTAGATAGGTCTTCCGGGCTTATAACCTATTGAAAATAATAGGGATTACAGGACTAGATATCTAAGAGGGTAGTGGTCTCTTAGATTTAGCACCTGTAATTGCTCCTAGCAATTATTACGTAGTGGAAGCAGCAGCGGCCTAAATTAAGCTGTAGTGTATAGTATAGATCACGTAGAGGCAGTAGATAACTATAATAATAGTGGTATCTTATATTAAGAGCGCTATAATAAACAAGTTAGTGAGAGTAGAATCTTAAATCTTTCTAGTCCCTTATAGACCCTCTAACTATATCGGCGGGCCGTAGTCGCTAGAAGGGGCTTATAGGCTACTTTATAATTTCCGCAAAAAGATTTACTATATAAAAACAAAAAAATCGACTTACAGCTATACAAATAAGACGCCTATATATACAATTTAATAAATTCCACTAATAATAAGCAACCCTTATAAGCAACTCTATCCAACAATTATACTATTAAATAGCCCTAATTCTTAGCTTTTAAATGGTATACTTCTTGAATTTGTACTATTGCTAGTTGTGGAGAAAATCGCAGTTAAAGTTGACTATAGGTTAGGCAACTTTGCCTTAGTTAAATCTAGATGTTTGCATCTAGTAACAACAATATCTCTACCAAAAATCAACGTAACAAGACCTAATAAGGGTCACGTGATAGAGCAACTAGTAGGCATAAAAATAGGCTATACAGGGTAGCTTATTTTTAACAGTTATCTTTAGCAAAGAACTCTTTCTATTATATAAGGAATTCTAGATATAGCTTACTTAACCTACTGCAGAAACGTTAGATTTAATAGGTATAAATTCGCTTAATTTCTTAATAGTTCTCTATAATAAACCCTTCTATTGCAATTAGCAGTAGTAGTTACTCTTTTTAGTTAAAAGGGTCTTTACTTTATTTTAGCTTCTAAAGGTAAGCTACTAATACTACTAAATATATATATAAATCTAGTAGGAAATCTAGGCAAAACAATAATAGGTTTACTTTTATAAGAACCTTATATAGCTCTATTTATTAAGAAAACTATTTCTTTTTTAGCTTTTCTAGAAGTATATATTCTTAGTGTAATTATAAGTAGACTATATTCTCTACTTTAATGTTAATAAGCTTATACTAAGCATTATATTTAATCTTGCTTAAGGCATTTACTATACTAATAGCTATCTCTACCTCTTGCTAATATAGCTTTTAAAGTACAGCTATATTATTTATATCTATTCTATTGCTAGGAACTTTATTTAACTAGATTAAATTAATAATAGTAGCTAGTTAGAAACTATATATAAGTTTGTTAGAGAAAATCCCTATACTAGCTACTACTATATTATTAAGCTAGTGCTATAGTGCTAAAAGTATTGCAATCTATAGTATATCTAGATTTATAACTATATAGTATTAAACTGCAATAATAACTGTTTAATTCTTCTATTTAGCTATTCTATTTATCTATAAGTAGTAAGCTATAGCTATAAGCAATTTACTCTTAATTTAGGTAAATATACTTCTCTAAATATTAGAAATAAACTTTAGATCTTAGTTACTTATAATCTATTTAGAAAGGCCTTAGTTTAATAAATATAGTATCTATAAAAGTAGTTCTACCTGTCGACAGACCAAGGGTCTAATTTATACTCCTTCGAGTCGGTCCTATAACTAATTCACTAGTGCACTAGTATTTACATCAAAGAGGTTTAAATTCGGTTATCTAGAAGTTGTATCTAACTAGCAAAAGAGGCTACATTATATACCCTATTGGATGCCTTATATGCCTTAAGTATAGTGTTGTGTTAAGGGGGAATTAAGAGGTATTAGCAACCCTAATGTAAGTGGGGACTAGTGTGTAGGTGCAACTAATTAGCGGTTGTATCTACGTATATAGGTGCTGGAATTGCACAATAGAGTTATAACAATTCTAACACTAGCAGTCTCTCTTTTTATTGTGCTAGTAGAGTAACTTTAACAGTTACAGTAATAACAAAATAGATTAAAGGAATAAACAATAATAAATCTAACATCCTTCTGCATTAATTTGTAGGTCTCTTTACTTAGCTTTCTACCTATATATTAGCCTTATTGTTGTTAATAAAGGATTTAAGAGTCTTATTTAGCGTTACTTTTGTTATTAAATTAGTAATATTATCTTTACCGTTAATCTAATAGATTTCGTTGATTTTGCGCCTTTTGTATAATTAATGTAATGCTATAATGTTAATTATTAATCTCTTTTCCTTTATTATACTAAGCTTTATAAGGTATTTATACAACAAGAACGAATTCGTATAAACTACTAGTGGAATTAGTAGTATCTATAGCTGCTTTATTACTATATTTAATGTAGTGCTAATAGTATACAATATATTTACGCCTTACACTATACTGTATAGTTCTAATGTAAGTGTACTCCTTATAACTCTTTTACTTTTAATAGAGCTATATATAATAATGTTGCCTTTTATTATAAATTTAGCGTTCTCTTTATAAGCTCCTTTATTGCCTAGAATAATTATATATTCTATTTAGGAGCTTAAATCTTTATTATTTATAAAGGATCTATTAATAAATATATATAATTTAGTAGAGAGAAGGTCTATTAAGATATATTATAATCTATAGGTTTAGTTATTAATCTGCTATTAGAGCCTCTTATTTAGTTGTTTAATATTGTTAATTGTAATATCTTGCTGTTATACAGCAATAGAAAGGTTAAATATAGCTTCTAGTTAATAGATTATAGCAATATATATACTGTAGGCTTATTGCTTAATGTACTATTATTTTATTAAATCTATATTAACACTAGTAGTATTAATAGGTTAAATCCTCTTACTTTAACCTTTCTAGTAAAGAGTTAAAGTGCTATTATTAGATTTAGTTAATATATATCTATTAAAAATTAGTAGCGTTTCTGCTGTTAGGCTCTACTTTAGCTTTACAGTAAAATTAGCTTTCTATAGTTTAGATTCCTTATAGTTAAAGAAGGTTCTATTGCTTAGTTCTAGTGTATTGTTAGTCTATATTTTAACGATTCTAAAGCAATTCTTATTGTCTAATATTAGTAAGCAGGGGTTATATATTAATGTAACTATACTTAAATTATTACAGTAGTAGCAGAAGTATATAGACCACTAATGTATACCTGCTTTAGCGATTCTATATAGAGGCTTAATTACTTCTATTACTATATTATAGAGATATAGGTGTTTAATTTAGTTAGGAAGTTATGCAATAATTAATCTATTTAAATTAGTGTTAAATTGTATATAAGCCTATATAATATTGTAGATCTATAAGACAATATTGCGTTTTTAGAGAGATAGAGCTAGTGCTATAATTAAGCGTTAACTAGCTTATTAAATTGTTAAGGATTACATTAAAATTAACAATTTATTGCTATTATTATATCCTTAAATAACTAGTCTTAACTTCTTATATAGTAATATAGTTCCTTTTCCTTTAACTTCTTAAACTATATAAGATTTAAAGATATAGTTATTATATACAGTAGAGTTAAATTTAATAAATTAGAAGATATCTTTAGCTAATAGTGCGTTAATTTTAGCTTAGTTAGATGCCTTAAATAGAGCACCTTTTACTATAATCTTATTGTTTTTTCTTAGTTATATAGCTAAGTTATAGTTTACTGTTTCTTTTGCAGAAAGGAAAATTTTATTGCTAAATTTATACAGTAATATATAAGTAGAATTAATATTACTACTAGAATTAAGATTATAAGGACTACTAGTAGTTAGGCTAGAAACAGTAATATATCTATTTAGTCTGTTGTTAAAAGTAGAGGAATTTTGTATAGAATTAATTAGAATAGAAAAATAGTTCTTTTTTAGCTTCTAGAACCTCTTTTTTATATTAGATTTAGATTAATTAGTTGTTTTACCTTTAGGGGTCTTTCTCTTTTCTTTAGTAGAATAGAATTGCTTTTAGGTAGGGATTCTATATTGCTTTTATTAGGTATAACGTTAGAAACAGCAGAATAATTATTAGATTTATTGTTATTATAGTAGTAGGGTTTTACAATAGTTATGCAAAAACGAATAAGGCTGTAAGGCATTTATATAGTGCACTCCTTACTATCTATAGCAAGCAGCTTATAGAGGCCTTACTAGCCTTCTTTTTTACGCTATATATACACTTCTAACTGTAGAGGCAGTAAATGTATAGGTATTGTATTTAAGCTGTTGCAGGAGGCAAGAGTATTGTAAATTTATCTTTATGCTAAGCACTTTTAGGCTTTATTAGTAGCTTTACGTAGAATTAAAGCTTATTATATTACAAAAAGGCTTAAAGGTAAATTATCTGTTATACAGAAGTAGGAACTAAAGACTAGTAATATAGGCATAAAACTGTTAAGTTTAGTAGAATTATTAATAGCTTTAATAGCTATCTAAAGCTTTTAATCCTTTATAATACTAGTATTAGTGCCTAATTCGTTGTTAATAATATTGTAAGCTCTTTATAATAAGCTATAGTACTATTTAACTTTACTAATGCTGTTATAGGCTTTAATAGAAACTTTATTAACATTAATAGACAATATTTATGCATAATAGCGGAATTTAGCAGATATAAAGTTCTTTCTAGCATTGTAAACTATCTAGTTAGAAGGGCTTAAATAGGTATTAATCTAGTATTCTTTTAATGCATTCTAGATGTCTTATACTTTCTACTTTTAGGATTCTAGAAAGCGGGCTGCCTAGAACGAGGTTGCAGAATTAATAATGTAAAGAATAAAGCTGCTGTCTAAATGTATAATATTAACGATAATTTTGTAGTTAAAGTTATAGTTATCTTTTAATGTAAATTAGAATTAACTAGGTAATTTACTGTTAAGTTAGCAGTAGTAGCAAACTTATATAATTCTATTAATAGCGTTATTGTTACTAATATCTTTGCCTATATATTGTAAAATCTTTGTTAATTGTTGTATAGAGGGATGCTTAAATTAACAATAAAGTTAATAGATTTACTTTTCTAATAAGAAGAATATAGCTGCTTCTATAGCTTCTAGAGTTTACTATAGATATCCCTATTTCTAGATAATAGGGACCTTTTAATTGCCTTAAATTAGTACGTTTTTAAGGTTGTTAAGCTTTATATACATCTTATCTATATTATTAATGCTATATAGAAATAGAGTGCTTATATTAATTATATAGAATATAATTAGGCTAAAGACTATTAGAACTGTAATAAAGCCTATTAAAGTTACTAATTCTGCACTAAATGTAATTATATAGTGTTAATTAGATAGATTTATCTTTAATAAAGGTATTTTCTTCACTAGTGCTTATACTTAGTTAATTCTAGCTATTAATATACCTGCTGCTCTAGTGTTAAGCAAGATGCCTCTAAATGTCTTACTAGAATAACGTTCTTCTAATATATAAGATAACAAATATAATAAGGGATCTATAGAATTTAATTAATCTTCTGTAAATAGATCTTCCTTATATAGAGTATACTAGTAGGCTTCTTCCTTAAGGTTCTAGAAGATAGCTCTATTGTCTATAGTTACAGCATTAGTGAAGAATTATATAATTATTAGCTAAGGAGCTTTTCCTTTATTAGCTGTATTAGGTTCTTTAATAAATGCCTTGCTTATATCTTAAGCATTATTAGAACTATTATTCTATATAGGTTTACTTAATCCTTTATAAGCCTATAGATAGGCTCTAAATTTACTGTCTAAAGAAGAGATTCTATACTTCTTATTATTCTACTATCTTTACTGTGCTTCTTAACGCTCTTTTTTGCTGTACTTTATTAACTAATATCCTTCTTTTCTATAAATAAAGCAGCATTATTTTTAGGTCTTACTTCTGCTACAGCTAGAGTCTCTTAAACGTTAATATTAACAGTCTATATAGAGAGCTTTATTATTAATATTAAGTTAGTTAAATCTAATGTAGAATTAGCTAATTTCCTTCTATACTTCTGCAATACTAATTAACTTTTATAGGTTACTAATAAGCTTTTAGAATGTTATATTAGTTGTAAATTTAGCTTAGCTACATTTAAGGATGCCTTTAACTGCTTAAAGAGTCTATTTAATAAGTTTAGAATTATTTATAAAAGGGTTAAAAAGGCTATTATAGATATCTTAAAGGTTTTAGATTATTATATTAAGGCAGTTAAGTATAGATTTATTAGGGTTCTTAGCAATTATATTGCGCAACATAATACTGTTCTATCTTTAATAATAGAACTACTTATTAGTTAAGGTCTTAAAGTGTTATTTAACAATTTTAACTATTTAGTTAAAGGTGTAATTTATCCTTATATTTATTGCAATTGTTGTAAGGTAGAATTTATATACTTTACCTATTAGTATTACTAAAAATGCCTTTATTATTGCTAGTTCTAAGAAATTAAGTTATTAGTATAGGTCTTTAAGGATAACTACTTTTAGTATAATAAAATCGAATATATTGCCGCTATATTTATTGCTTTCCTTATAGATCTTTATAAGGTTAAGGACTTTCCTTATATTAGTTTAGGAAGAATCTATTATAGAAGGAAGTAATAGTTATACTACTAAAAGCAGAAGAAATCTTATATTCTATAGTAAAGAGAGAGAAGATAGTATTCTTACTAATATACCTATTAGATTGCTAAGTATACTTAACAAAAGTAATAGAGAGAGTGCTAAAGGTATAGAAAAAGGGTTCTATAAAGAAGATTAAGGCTTCTTTACTGTAGATATAGGTTCTACATTTAGGTATAGATTTAAGTAGAATTTACCTAATACTACTTATTTATTAATCTCTTCTTCTAGCTATATAGATTGTTTCTCTTTCTATAGTACTCTTTTAAGGGAATTAGTAATTTAGCTGCTGCTTCTACCTATATAGACTCTATATTTATATAGTAAATTGTATAATACTTTAATAATTAGAGTAAAAGCTCTTTAAAATAGGTCTTTATTCTAGTTATAGAAGTTAAATTTAAAGTTCTTCTATTATTCCTAATCTCTAAATCTTTAATCTTTATAAAAGTTAATTATAAAGGTAATTCTATTGTTTAAATTAGTAGTAGTAGTAGTTTCTAGGTTAATTTTATATATTAAGTTCTAATCTATTAATAGAAGTTTCTAATACTTTTAAAGTTATTCTAGAAGCTTATTAAGTTATAGTTATTGCTTAAATTCTTATAAATCTACCTAGAGTTATTGTAAACTTATTATATTAGATAAGATTAAGTAGTATAGAAAGAGAAAGTAGGTGTAATAGAATTAGTATAAAGATAGAGGGATTTAGCTAGCTTCTAGCTAAGTTCTAAGATAGTTAAGGGAGTTAAATTCTATAGCATTAGCTACTAAGGGTTCTAGCTAGTAATTTAATTCCTTAGGAGTTTAATATTAATAATTAGTTAAACTAAAACGTTATTATAAGTAAATATAACTTAGTAACTAAGCAATTATAAAGATATCCCTTCCTTTAGTACGCTTTACTAGTTGCATTAGCTGCTAAGGGTTTTAGCTAACAGTATTATATCTCTTCTTGCTAAATCTAGCTAATCTATAGTTAGTTATGCTAATCTCTTTAGTTGTACTAAAGACTCCTAGTTAAGCAACTACTAATTAGTATTAACAGACTAAGGGTTTAATTTATACTCCTTTAAGTTAGTTCTATAACTAATTCACTAGTGCACTAGTATTTACATTAAAGAGGTTTAAATTTAGTTATCTAGGAGTTATATTTAACTAGCAAAAGAGGCTACATTATATACCCCGTTAGATGCCTTATATGCCTTAGGCATAGTGTTGTGTTAAGGGGGAATTAAGGGGTATTAGCAACCCTAATGTAAGTAGGGACTAGTGTGCGGGTGCGACTAATCAGCGGTTGTATCCACCCACGCAGGTGCCGGAATCGCACGATAGAGTTATAACGATTCCAACACTACCTAAATTTCTACTGTATATATTGTATACCTAAGTATAAAGATTATTTACTTACTAAATAGGCAATTTACTAAATACAGTAAGTTATAGGTGCTATATCTATCCTTTTGCTATAAAGTGTTTATTAAGCTAATTTTAGGTATATTAGTAATAAAATTAAGCGAAATTATATAGAAGGGCATTAGAACTAACTTTAATAACCTTAATTCCTTTACTAGCTTACTGCAGTTAATTATATTTTCTTTATAGGTATAGCAGTAAGTAATATAGGTTTAAATTTACTTATATATCTAAGAAAAGTAGACTACTTACAATTCTACTGCTATTCTATAGGCGCTAAAATAGTTTTAATTATTATAAACTATTTTAAGAATAGATTCTACTACCTTTATAGGTATATACAGTTAAAATAAGCCTTTTCTATTATAATAGTATAAAAGTCTATTGTTTTATAGGGTCTATTTATATAGTAGAATCCTTAGTCTTTATTATTAATTTTATTAATTCTATTTTTTGCAAAAGTCCTTAATACCTTCTATAATTATACTAAGCTTTAGATTAAAACTATAGCCTTAAATAATTTCCTCTTTTAAACCTTTATTTAATACTACTGTCGACAGACCAAGGGTCTAATTTATACTCCTTCGAGTCGGTCCTATGACCAGTTCACTAGTGCACTAGTATTTACATCAAAGAGGTTTAAATTCGGTTATCTAGAAGTTGTATCTAACTAGTAAAAGAGGCTACATTATATACCCTATTAGATGCCTTATATACCTTAGGCATAGTGTTATGTTAAGGGGGAATTAAGGGGTATCAGCAACCCCGATATAAGTAGAGACTAGTGTGCAGATGCAACTAATTAGCGGTTGTATCTACCTATACAGGCGCTGGAATTGCACAATAGAGTTATAACAATTCTAACACTAGCAGTCTCTCTTTTTATTGTGCTAGTAGAGTAACTCTAACAGTTACAGTAATAACAAAATAGATTAAAGGAATAAATAACAATAAATCTAACATCCTTCTGCATTAATTTATAGGTCTCTTTACCTAGCTTTCTACCTATATATTAGCCTTATTGTTATTAATAAAGGATTTAAGAGTCTTATTTAGCGTTGCTTTTGTTATTAAATTAGCGATATTATCTTTACCGTTAATCCAATAGATTTCGTTAATTTAGCGCCTTTTATATAATTAATGTAGTGCTATAATGTTAATTATTAATCTCTTTTCCTTTATTGTGCTAAGCTTTATAAGGCATTTATATAACAAGAACGAATCTATATAGACTACTAGTGGAATTAGCGGTATCTATAGCTGCTTTATTACTATATTTAATGTAGTGCTAATAGCATATAATATATCTATGCCTTACACTATACTGTATAGTTCTAATGTAAGCGCGCTCCTTATAACTCTCTTGCTTTTAATAGAGCTATATATAATAATGTTGCCTTTTATTACGAATTTAGCGTTCTCTTTATAAGCTCCTTTATTGCTTAAGATAATTACGTATTCTATTTAGGAGCTTAAATCTTTATTATTTATAAAGGATCTATTAATAAATATATATAATTTAGCAGAAAGAAGGTCTATTAGGATATATTATAATCTATAGGTTTAGTTGTTAATCTGCTATTAGAGCCTCTTGTTTAGTTGTTTAATATTGTTAATTATAATATCTTGCTGTTATATAGCAATAGAAAGGTTAAATGCAGCTTCTAGTTAATAGATTGTAGCAATATATACACTATAGGCTTATTGCTTAATATACTATTGTTTCGTTAAATCTATATTAACACTAGTAGTATTAATAGGTTAAATCCTCTTACTTTAACCTTTCTAGTAAAGAGTTAAAGTGCTATTATTAGATTTAGTTAATATATATCTATTAAAAATTAGTAGCATTTCTGCTGTTAAGCTTTACTTTAGCTTTACAGTAAAATTAGCCTTCTGCAGTTTAGATTCCTTATAGTTAGAGAAGGTTCTATTGCTTAGTTCTAGTGTATTGTTAGTCTATATTCTAATAATTCTAAAGTAATTCTTATTGTTTAATATTAGTAAGCAGGAGTTATATATTAACGTAACTATACTTAAATTGTTATAGTAGTAGTAGAAGTATATAGACTACTAATATATACCTACTTTAGTAATTCTATATAGAGGCTTAATTACTTCTATTACTATATTGTAGAGATATAGATGTTTAATTTAGTTAGGAAGTTATACAATAATTAATCTGTTTAAATTAGTGTTAGATTATATATAAGCCTATATAATATTGTAGATCTATAAGACAATATTGCGTTTTTAGAGAGATAGAGCTAGTACTATAATTAAGCGTTAACTAGCTCGTTAAATTGTTAGGGATTGCGTTAAAATTAACAATTTATTGCTGTTGTTATATCCTTAGATAACTAGTCTTAACTTCTTATATAGTAATATAGTTCCTTTTCCTTTAACTTCTTAAACTATATAAAATTTAAAGATATAGTTGTTGTATATAGTAGAGTTAAATTTAATAAATTAGAAAACATCTTTAGCTAATAGTGCGTTAATTTTAGCTTAGTTAAATGCCTTAAATAGAGCACCTTTTGCTATAATCTTATTGTCTTTCCTTAGTTATATAGCTAAGTTATAGTCTGCTGTTTCTTTTATAGAAAGGAAAATTTTGTTGCTAAATTTATACAGCAATATATAAGTAGGATTAATATTACTACTAGGATTAAGATTATAAGGACTACTAGCAGTTAGGCTAGAAACAGTAATATATTTATTTAGTTTGTTGTTAAAAGTAGAGGAATTTTATATAGAATTAATTAGAATAGAAAGAGGGTTCTTTCTTAGTCTTCTAAGACCTCTTTTCTATATTAGGTTTAGATTAATTAGTTGTTTTGCCTTTAGGGGTCTTTCTCTCTTCTTTAGTAGAATAGAATTGCTTTTAGGTAGGGATTCTATATTGCTTTTATTAGGTGTAACGTTAGAAATAGCGGGATAATTATTAGATTTATTGTTATTATAGTAGTAAGGTTTTATAATAGTTATACAAAAACAAATAGAGCTATAAGGCATTTATATAGTATATTCCTTACTATCTATAGCAAGCAGCTTATAGGGGCCTTATTAGCCTTCTTTTTTACGCTATATACGTACTTCTAACTGCAGGGGCAGTAAATATATAGGTATTGTATTTAGGCTGTTGTAGGAGGCAAGAGTATTATAAATTTATCTTTATACTAGGCACTTTTAGGCTTTATTAGTAGCTTTACGTAGAATTAAAGCTTATTATATTACAGAAAGGCTTAAAGGTAAATTATCTATTATATAGAGATAGAAACTAAAGACTAATAATATAGGTATAAGACTGTTAGGTTTAGTAGAATTATTAACAGCTTTAACAGCTATCTAAAGCTTTTAATCCTTTATAATACTAGTATTAGTGCCTAATTTATTGTTAATAATGTTGTAAGCTCTTTATAATAGGCTATAGTACTGTTTAACTTTACTAATACTATTATAGGCTTTAATAGGAACTTTATTAACATTAACGAACAACATTTATATATAATAGCGGAATTTAGTAGATATAAAGTTCTTTCTAGTATTGTAAACTATCCAGTTAGGAGGGCCTAAATAGGTATTAATCTAGCATTCTTTTAATGTATTCTAGATATCTTATGCTTTCTGCTTTTAGGGTTCTAGAAAGTAGGCTGCCTAGAATAAGGTTGTAGAATTAATAATATAAAGAATAAAGCTGCTATCTAGATATATAATATTAACAATAATTTTATAGTTAAAGTTATAGTTATCTTTTAACGTAAATTAGAATTAACTAGGTAATTTACTATTAAGTTAGCAGTAGTAGTAGACTTATATAATTCTATTAATAGCGTTGTTATTACTAATATCTTCTCCTATACATTATAGAATCTTTGTTAATTGTTGTATAGAGGGATGTCTAAATTAACAATAAAGCTAATAGATTTACTTTTTTAATAAGAAGAATACAGCTGCTTCTGTAGCTTCTAGAGTCCACTATAGATATCTCTATTTCTAGATAATAGAAACCTTTTAATTGCCTTAAATTAGCACGTTTTTAAGGTTGTTAAGCTTTATATACATCTTATCTATATTATTAATGCTGTATAGAAATAGGGTGCTTATATTAATTATATAAAATGTAATTAGGCTAAAGACTATTAGAACTATAATAAAGCCTATTAAAGTTGCTAATCCTGCGCTAAATGTAATTATATAGTGTTAATTAGATAGATTTATCTTTAATAAAGGCATTTTCTTTACTAATGCCTATGCTTAGTTAATTCTAGCTATTAATATACCTACTGCTTTAGTGTTAGGCAAAATGCCTCTAAATATCTCACTAGAATAACGTTCTTCTAATATATAAGATAATAAATATAATAAGGGATCTATAGGATTTAATTAATCTTCTGTAAATAGGTCTTCCTTATGTAGAGTATACTAGTAGGCTTCTTCCTTAAGGTTTTAGAAGATAGCTCTATTGTCTATAGTTACAGCATTAGTAAAGAATTATATAATTATTAGCTAAGGAGCTTTTCCTTTATTAGCTGTATTAGATTCTTTAATAAATATCTTACTTACATCCTAAGCATTATTAGAACTGTTATTCTATATAGGTTTACTTAATCCTTTATAAGCCTATAGATAGACTCTAAATTTACTATCTAAAGGAGGGGTTCTATACTTCTTATTATTCTACTATCTTTACTATACTTCTTAACGCTCTTTTTTACTATACTTTATTAACTAATATTCTTCTTTTCTATAGATAAAGCAGCGTTGTTTTTAGATCTTACTTCTGCTATAGCTAAGGTCTCTTAAACGTTAATATTAACGGTCTATATAGAGAGCTTTATTATTAATATTAAGTTAGTTAAATCTAACGTAGAATTAGCTAATTTCCTTCTGTACTTCTGCAATACTAATTAACTTTTGTAGGTTGCTAATAAGCTCTTAGAATGTTATATTAGTTGTAAATTTAGCTTAGCTACATTTAGGGATACCTCTAACTACTTAAAGGGTTTATTTAATAAGTTTAGAATTATCTATAAGAGGGTTAAAAAGGCTATTATAGATGTCTTAAAGGTTCTAGATTATTATATTAAGGTAGTTAAGTATAGATTTATTAGAGTTCTTAGCAATTATATTATGTAACGTAATAGTATTCTATCTTTAGCAATAGAACTGCTTATTAGTTAAAGTCTTAAAGTGTTGTTTAACGATTTTAACTATTTAGTTAAAGGTGTAATTTATCCTTATGTTTATTGTAATTGTTATAAGGTAGAATTTATATACTTTACCTATTAGTATTACTAGAAATACCTTTATTATTGCTAGTTCTAAGAAATTAAGTTATTAGTATAAGTCTTTAAGGATAACTACTTTTAGTATAATAAAATTAAATATATTGCTGCTATATTTATTGCTTTCTTTATAGATCTTTATAAGATTAAGAACTTTCTTTATATTAGTTTAAGAAAGATCTATTGTAGAAGGAAGTAATAGTTATATTGCTAGAAGCAGAAGAAATCTTATATCCTATAGTAAAGAGGGAGAAGGTAGCATTCCTGCTAATATACCTATTAGATTGCTAGGTATACTTAACAAAAGTAATAGAGAGAGTGCTAGAGGTATAGAAGAAGGGTTCTATAAAGAAGATTAAGGCTTCTTTACTGTAGATATAGGTTCTACATCTAGGTGTAGATTTAAGTAGAATTTACCTAATGCTACTTATTTATTAATCTTTTCTTCTAGCTATATAGATTGTTCCTCTTTCTATAGTACTCTTTTAAGGGAATTAGCAATTTAGCTACTGCTTCTGCCTATATAGACTCTATATTTATATAGTAAATTGCGTAATACTTTAATAATTAGAGTAGAAGCTCTTTAAAATAGGTCTTTATTTTAGTTATAGAAGTTAAATTTAAAGTTCTTCTATTATTCTTAATCTCTAAATCTTTAATCTTTATAAAGGTTAATTATAAAGGTAATTCTATTGTTTAAATTAGTAGTAGTAGTAGTTTCTAGGTTAATTTTATATATTAAGTTCTAATCTATTAATAGAAGTTTCTAATACTTTTAAAGTTATTCTAAAAGCTTATTAGGTTGCAGTTATTGCTTAAATTCTTATAAATCTACCTAGGGTTGTTGTAAACTTATTATATTAGATAAAATTAAGTAGTATAGAAAGAGAAAGTAGGTGTAATAGAATTAGTATAAAGATAGAGAGATTTAGCTAGCTTCTAGCTAAGTTCTAAAATAGTTAAAGGAGTTAAATTCTGTAACATTAGCTGCTAAGAGTTCTAGCTAGTAATTTAATTCCTTAGGAGTTTAATATTAACAATTAGTTAAACTAAAACATTGTTGTAAGTAAATACAACTTAGTAACTAAGTAATTATAAAGATATCCCTTCCTTTAGCACGCTTTACTAGTTACATTAGCCGCTAAGGGTTCTAGCTAACAGTATTATATCTCTTCTTGCTAAATCTAGCTAATTTATAGTTAGTTATACTAATCTCTTTAGTTATACTAAAGACTTCTAGTTAAGCAACTACTAATTAGTGTTAATAGACTAAGGGTCTAATTTATACTTCTTTAAGTTAGTTCTATAACTAGTTTACTAGTGCACTAGTATTTACATTAAAGAGGTTTAAATTTAGTTATCTAGGAGTTATATTTAACTAGCAAAAGAGGCTACATTATATACCCCGTTAGATGCCTTATATGCCTTAAGTATAGTGTTGTATTAAGGGGGAATTAAGAGGTATTAGCGACCCCGATGTAAGTAGAGACTAGTGTGCAGATGCAACCAATCAGCGGTTGTATCCACCCACGCAGGCGCCGGAATCGCACGATGGAGTCATAACGATTCCAACAACTACTATAGCACTATATTCTTTAGTAAAAAATGCACTTATATTAAGCTTATTAAATTTACTGTTATAAGCCTTCTCTTAGTATAAGACTGTAACTAGTAATTTAGAGAGTATATTTAGTACTATATTTAGTACTTCTAGTATATAGAAGACTCTTAGGTTAAATTGCAATAGATAATTAGCTACTTTAGCTAATTTTAGGTTAGCTTTATCTAGATCTATTATAGTAAGTAAAGTGTATTTAATAATTCCCTTTACTAATAAGTAGTTTATAATAATATTAATAGTGTAGCAGTTAGATTAAACTATTTTCTATAGCTTTTAAACACTTTATATAATTATAGCTACTTCTACCTTAGTTAATCTATAATGTTTCTTTAGGTTAAAAGTATATCTTAAGAGAAAAAGAATTAGCTAAAGCTAGTTACTTTTAATATCTTTATTAAGTATACTATAACTATTCTATTTGCCTATAAGCTAGAAGATAAAGAGCCTAAATTCTTCTTTATAAGTATTAACTTTAAAGAATAAATACTTACTAGAGTTATAGTGCTATAAAATAGTGTTTTTATTAAAGTATACTTTTATCTCTTAAAATGCTTTCTCTTTCTTAGGTTTTAGTAAAAATATTACTTCTTAGGCTTTCTTTTAGTATATTAGTTTAAGTAAACTATTAGTTAAGCCTTTCTTATAAAGCTCTTATAGTAAAGTAGTCTTTTATTTCTATAGTAAGTAAATTTATATATTAAACTATAGAATACTTTTCTATAAAAAGCTAGCTATACTAATAAAGGTCTTTAGATTTATAAGATTTACTAAAAACTTAAGTTTTTAAAAAGCTTTTAGCCTATTATTTATATTAATAATTCTATTACTATTAATAATAAAACCTAATAGCTAAATAGCTAAGTAGCTTATAAATAACTTCTTTATAGCTATTATTAACTTATTTTTCTTTAGGATTAATAAAACTATATTAAGGTATATAAGGTAGTCCTTAGTAAAGTTAGAGAATATAATAATATTATTAATATAGATTTATATAAAATATTAGTGCTTTTAAAATAATTAGTCTATATACTATTAAGTAAAAGCTAGTATATTCTTAAAGCCTATAAGCACTATATTTAATACTTTTAATCCTTATTTTAATATTACTACTATATAAGATTAATGCTTTTATTTTATAGAAAGCTAGTAGAAAAACTCTAATATATTAAAGAGTAAAAATATCTTCTTACTATATATATTTACTATAATATTTAATTAATCTAGTAAAAGGTATATATTTAGTATTACTACACTATTAAGTAGCTTTATATTAACTATAACTTATTCTTTTCTTTCTATTAAGGTTTTAATCTACACTATAAAGGCTAAGTAGGCTATAGCTGCTAGGTTATTTAAATATAACATTTTTCTACTTAAATACAGCTTATTATAAACCTTATCTAATTTAGCTTTATCTTTAGCTTCTAATAGGTAGATTTAAATAGGTTTTAGCTGCTTCTACTATTTATTTACTAGATCTACTCTTATATACTAGTCTTTAAGTATAGAAATAATACCTTTATTACAATAAATGTTATATTTATCTATTAAGTTAATAAGTTTAGCTATAATATTTAGGTTTAAGTTTTCTACCTTAACCTTATATTTATTGTAAATATATAGTATATCCTTAAGATAAGAGATTCTATATATAGAGATACTATTATTAACTTTCTTAGGGTTAAACTTATTACTATTACCTTCTTTCTATATTTTATAATCTTCTATAGGCAATAGACTATTATTAAGTGCAATATCCTTAGAAAAATATATATATAAATTAAATAGATTTATAATTATATAGTTAGCCTTAAGCTCTTTATTATACTAAAGATAAGTAATCTTTTAATTTTTCTAGATTATAATAAATTTATCTAAATAGTTATAAGCT
>JFHB01000295.1:0-28621 GCA_000729835.1 Atkinsonella hypoxylon
CCGTGACAATAGAGTTGCTTATAAGGGTTGCTTGTTATTAGTGGAATTTGTTAAATTGTGCACGTAAGCGTCTCGTTTATATAGCTATAAGTCGATTTTTTTGTTTTTATATAGTAAATCTTTTTGCGGAAATTATAAAGTAGCCTATAAGCCCCTTCTAGCGACTACAGCCTGCTAATATAGTTAGTAGGTCTATAAGGAACTAGAAAGATTTAAGATCTTACTCTTACTAAGTTTGTTACAGCGCTCTTAATATAAAGATACTACTATTATAGTTATCTATTGCCTCTACGTAATCTATACTATACACTACAGCTTAATTTAGGCTGCTGCTGCTTCCACTATAAGATAATTACTAGAAGCAATTACAGGTGCTAAATCTAAGAGACTACTACTCTCTTAGATATTTAGTCCTGTAATCTCTATTATTTTCAATAGGTTATAAGCCTAGAAGACCTATCTGCAAGCTGTTAGCCCGCTGAAAATCTACTATTATGTACTATATTACCTACTAGAAGCTATATTAAGACCTACGCTAGTGTTATGGACTCGAGCCTTAGGCTTAGGTCTTTTAGTAGAGAGAGGACAGCAGAAGAGGGATAGAGATCTATGTAGGTAAAGGGATAGAAGCGAGCTGCATTTGTCTAGAGGTTAGCTAGGCTTCACTAAGCCCTAAAGAGAGAACCTTAGCTATAGAGTATATACTAAAAGGGGCTCCTAAGGGGATAGACCTACCTCTAGATATATAGTATAGAGGTATAAAGAGGCTTCTAGTTCCTTCTCTCTTTCTCCTTTTCTCTCTATAATTATAGTTCTTATTATAAACGCTAGTTAGTAGCAGCTACTAGGCTAGTTTATTATATACTATAATTATTCTATAGATAGAACACTAGTAAGAATAATGTTGTTTAGTTATAGCAATAAGGGCCTAGCTAGTTAGCTTAAGCACTCTTTTAACCTCTATAAAGAGGTAGAGAAAAATATAGAAGAAATTAGCTAAAAAGCAGTAGAAATTATAGTACTTTATAAATTAATTAAGAGCTAATCTCTATAGATAAAGGAACTATAACGCTTTATAATAAACTATATATAGAAAGAAAAGCAGCTTTAAGCTGCAGTAAGCTAGTAGCTAAAGGAACTTAAATAAAAGCCTTTACCTATAGTAAACCCTTATAATAGAAATAAATAGAGCTTTTAGGCCTAGTAAATAGTAATTACCTAAAAGCTCTAGGCTAATAGTGCCTTTATAAGTATAATATAGAACTAGTAGTACTATTTATACTAAAGCTTATTGCTTAAGGTTTAGTAAAGAGTAGCTACCTATTATAAGGTAGGTAAAGTAAAAGAATATAATATATAGAGGTTTCTTAATTACTTAGAATTAGTCTTTATAGATTCTTATTAATAGAACTAAGCTTTAATTAAGCTTAATTAGCTTTAATAGAGTAATAATAAGTAGTTTATAGAATTCTATATTTATTTTAAGAAGAAAATTATACTAATAAAAGGGGCTAACTAGAATAATAGTATAAAGTTAGCTAAGTTATAAATAGCACTTAATAAGGAAATAAAGGATTATAGTATAAGAAGAGATATTCTTTATTATAACTACCTTTAGGCAGTAAAGCGCTACTATAGTATTATATTAAACCTTAAGTTATATTGCATTAAGGAATAATACTAGCTAAAATATAGCTTTAGCGCTAAAGGGCTCTAGAATAGTAACACTAAAATAACTAAGGTTAACACTATAGAAACCTAATAGAGATAGAAAAGAAGTGTAAAAAAATCTAAAGTAAAATAACTAAATAAGAATACTTTATAAGTAAAGTAGGTATTTAAGGCTAAACTTAAAAAATACTACTAAAAGAGATAATACCTTTAGTGTAAATTGTTTTAACACTATATTTAAGGATATAAATAGTAATTAGTAAAATATAAGCTAAAGTTAACTAGTGTATAAGTAGCAGTAATAGATAATATATAGAAGAAGAACTCTAATAAGTTAGAAAAAGGCTTATCTTTAGCCTTAAGCTTAGTATAGAGATAAAGGCAATATAAATAATATAATAACTCTTACTTAGTAAGTAGTTAAAAGAAGAATATAGAGAGATAACTAAGAAAATAGATATATTACTGTTCTTTATCTCTATACTCTTTAACTAACTATTATTCTATAATATATAAATAGATAGTAGATATAACTACTTTACTGCAATAAGTAAGAGTTTAGTATAATGCCTTAGCTTAAAGTAAGTTCTATTACTATATAAAAGAATAGTGTAAATAGCAGTAAAGGTTAAATAGTAGTTCTATAATAGCTATTAAAGAAGTGCCTTAATTGCTTCTTTAGTTTACTTATAGGTAAATATTAATAGTTAGGTCTTCCTAGTAGTAGCCTATATAATCTTAAGCTTAACCTAAGATTATATCTTTAAAAGCCTATAGTTAGTTTATAATAGAATTATTCTTAACGCTACTAGCTAAAGCCTATTAGTAGGTAAGGCTAAAGGCTTTATAATTTAAGCAGTAGAAGCTTAAGACATTAAGGACCTAATAAAGCTAATGTTAGCAGTAGTTTATAGCGCTTTAATAAAATAGAGTAGAAGCTAAGAGATTACTATATATTTTATTGCTATAAGCCTTTAGGAAATTACCTCTATATTATTGTTATAAATATCTCTAAAAGGCCTTAATCTACTAATACTGCTACTTAAATTAAAGAACTTTTATAATCTTTTTAAAGAAAAAAAAGCCTAAAGCTTTCTACTATATAGAGAGAGGCTAGATTACTATATTAGGCTAAAACAGCAGCTAAATAGCTCTTTACTGTTACTACTATAGGCCTTACTATATAATATACTATAGAACTATTTATTAGAAATTAAGAAGTAGGTAATAAACTTAATAAATAAAGAATAAATTTAAGCTAGCTTCTCTTTAGTAATAATACCTATTCTTTTAGCTAAGAAGCTAAGTAAAGAATAGTAATTCTATATTAATTATTAAGCTCTTAATAAGATTATAGAATAGAACTACTATTTACTCCTTTTAATAAAGAAAACACTTAAGTTATTATTAAAGGTACACTAGTTTACTAAACTAAATATATAGTTAGCCTTCTATAGAATTTAAATAGTAAATAGTAAGAAGCACTTTATAGCGTTTTATACCTAGTTTAGCCTCTTTAAATAGCTAGTTTACCCCTTTAGGTTAATAGAAGCTTTAGCTATATTCTAACAATATATTAATAGTATATTAAGAGAGGCTCTAGAAAATTATATAACTACTTATTTAAATAATATTCTTATTTACACTAGAGGTTTTAGGAAAGACTATATATATAAGGTATAAAGAATTCTAGAAAAGTTATAGTTAGTAGAGCTACACTTAGATCTTAAGAAATACTACTTTACTATAACTAAAGTTAAATACCTTAGCTTTATAGTTATAGTAAAAAGAGAGATATACTTAAATCTAGAGAAGATTATAGCTATTTAGAAGTAGTAAGCTTCTACTAAGTTATAAGGGGTATAAAGCTTTCTTAGATTTATAAACTTTTACTATAACTTTATATTAGATTTCTTAAATATTATAGAGCCTTTAGTTAACTTAATAAAGAAAAGAGTTCTATTTTAGTAGATAAAGGAATATAAGAGGTTATTTATAAGGCTTAAGGAGGCCTTTACTTTATACTTAGTTTTAGCCTAGTAGAACTCTAAGAAGAATATAGTAGTAAAAGCTAATTGCTTAAAAGAGGCTTTTAGTAGCTATTTATTCTAATATAATAAAGCTAGTGTACTGCAGCCTATAGTATACTATTTAGCTAAGTTATCTCTAGCTTAATGTAACTATACTATTTACAATAAGAAACTTTTAGCAATAATATCTTACCTTAAAGCCTAAGCAGTAAAGTTATAAAGAGTAGTATATCCCTTTATAATCCTTATAGACTATAAGAATCTAGAATACTTTATATTTCTACAAAAAATCTTTAAGCATTAAGCTAAGTAGATAGAGCTTCTCTCTCTTTTTAACTACTACCTATAATACTGCTTAGAGCTATAAGTAGAGTAACTAGATATATTATTACAATAAGAGTAGGATTAAGATAGAGTAACGCTATAGATAGGCTAAGTCCTTTAGCCTCTCTCTATTAGCTGCTTTAGCACTCTTTATAGAGATAAAAAGAAAAAGAAGAAGGTTATAAAGAATATTAAAATAAAGATAGCTAGTAAAGTAATACTAGGAAGTTAACTAACTATAGCTTTATAGGTACTAGCTAGAATAACGCTATTTCTAGATAAACATTTATAGAGCTTATAGAACTAAGGAGTATAAAAAGACTTAGTATACTTAATAAGGTTAAATATAGTCTAAAAGAGAGAGAGAAGGTTTCTATTAAAGGTAAAAATATAAAAATAGATTATAGACTACACCCTTAATATATAAAGAGCGCTAGTTTACTAAAGCTACCTCTAGGTCCTTAAGTATAAGCTGTTAACTACTATACTAATATATAGAATATATAAGTTGCTAATATTAAGCTACCTAAAATAAAATACTATATTTTAGGCATTAATATATAACTATTACTAGAATAGGCTATCCTAAGATATTACTTAATATATTTAAAACTACTACTATTACAGCAGCTAAAAGAGTAAGAGGTTGCAGTAAGGCCTTTTACAACTTATTTTAGCGCTAAATAGGTATTAGTTATAGATCTCTATAGATTTTATAATAGATTTACTAGCGCTAAACTAAGCTATACTCTCTTACTTAATAGTTATTATTAATTAACTTTTAAAGTATATATAGTTAAAGGTAATAACCTCTATAGAGGTAAAGGAATATATTTAGTAGTTTAAGCATTATTAGTAGTAGTTTTATAGATTTCTAAGATAAATTATCTTTAACTATAGTTTAAATTAATTAAGTACCTTTTAAACTACTCTTTATTACCTTATTAAAATTAAATAATTACTATTTATATTCTATTACCTATAAATAAACAGTAGAATAAAGAGAGTTAATTAGAAAGTATAAGTAATTCTATAGGTTATAGTTACCTTTTTACAATTTAACTAGCCTAAATATCTCTCTATATATTAGCTAGCTATTAATAATAGAAATTCCTTAGTAACTAGTATAAGTTTAAACTAAGTAATATATAGGTATAATATAGACTTTATCTAAAAGCTTATAAATAAAGAGAAGTCTTAAGTTTTATATAAAGAGTAAGCTTTAGTGTTTCTTAAATAGCTATAGAAGAGTATAAATATTACTTAAGCTATAATTAACTTTACTTAATAAAAGCAGTAAAAGTAGTTAAATAGAAGCTATAAGCTAATAGAATAGTATAAGGTAGAGAACTTAGTTTAGTTAATACTTTATTATATTAAAATAAACTACTTAAGTTAGAAGCTTAATTAAGTTATAGTAAAGTATATAGTTATAGATATACTAATACCTTTAACTATAAAGTTAGATATTTTACTAGAAATTTACTTAGTCTTCTATATTAACCTTATTAAGTAAGCAGTAATAAACCTTTTACCTTTTTAGTAGCTAATAAACTTAAGGCTTAGTCTTAAGCTAACTATAATAAATACTAATCTATCCCTTAAGAAATATAAAGTAAAGGAAATTTTAGCTACTAAAAACGCTTTAGGCTAAAGAAAACACTATTAAGTGCTTATTAAGTAGGTAAGATTTATTTAGCCTATATAGAAACTACTAAAAAACTTTCTTAATATAGAGGCACTAGATTAATTTAAGTTATAGTAAAAGAACGCTTAATTTAACAATAGACTTAGTAAAAATATAGTAAAATTTTATATAGACTTTAATAATAACTTAGTTACCTTTAACTAAAAATAAAAGAAAATAAACTTCTCTTTATAAAGGCTTATATAACTATAAAAAAAAAAAAATAAAATAAAAGAAATTTCTTAGTAAGTAGTAAAAAGGCATTAGTGCTTATAGCGTAAAGGTATAACTACCTAGAAAGCGCTCTATTGCTCTTTAAGTAGTTATAGAATAGAAGCTAAAGGAACTATATAGTGTCTCTAGAGTAGCGTAAGAGCTAGAGCTAGAATAGTAGCGCTAGTAGAAGGTATAGGGGCTAGAGTAGATAAAAATATAACTAATGCTCTAGATTAAGGCTTTACTTTAGTAAGTATAAATAAGAATATAATATCTTAAATAGCTTAGCGCTTTAGGTATAAAGGTATAGTTTTAAGGGAAAGAAAAATAGAAAAAAAGAAGGCTAAAGGAGCAATAAGCTAAGTTAAAGTTATATACTTTAGGAATATAGATAGTAATTAGCGCTATAAGTAGTTTAAGCTTTTAAGCTCTACCTAAAGGTAGATATATTTTTAGTGTATTACCTTAAGGTTATTCTATAAGAGTAAAGGGATAATATATAGCAGTAAAGAAGCCTTATACAGCAGTAAAGAGGCAGTAGTAGTAGAGATTAATAATATATAATAAAGTGTAGGTATAGGTAAAGGCAATAATAAAGGTATAGTAATAGCAGTAGTAGTAGTAAATATAGAAAAAAATAAGAAGTTATTATTAATATCTATAGAGATATACTTATACTTATTAGGGTTAAACTTATTATTCTTTAGAATAATAAAGGCTATAGTACTTTTATAGATTATAGAAAAAAAAGAAGTAAGTGTAGAAAAGCTACTAGCTTAAGTTATATAATAAAGAGAAGAAAAGAGTACAACCTTCTTTTCTATATAATTAGCAGTAAGTATATTCTTAAGAATAGTATTATAGTAATTATATATATTTAAGAACTTATAAATAAAGATAGTTTAGTAGGTAAGCTAGCTAAAGTAAAAGAGAATTAATATAGACTTAACTATAAAACCTTAGTTAATAAGTTTCTATATTTTAGTAAAGTAATACTATAGGTAAAAATGCTTAGTAAAAAGGCTTAAATTCTAGATATAGCCTCTATACCTCTATATATATAGTTAGTATCCCCTCCTTTAGCTAGAACAATAGTTATATAAGCCCTTTTTATAAAGGTTGTTGCAATATAGTATATAAATATCTTTAAGGATATTACTATTAAATAGCTCTAAATTGTTTAAGTTCCTTTATATAAGAAAACTATAGATATAGCAGCAATAAAGAACTATTAACACTATAGAAGTAGAGGTAGTAAAGGCGTTAGCGCTAATAATATAGCTGTTAAAGTTCTAGATATATTCTAGGTTAGCAAAAGAATAAGCTATATATAGATAAAGAAGCAGTATACTTTAGGCTAATAGAATAATATTTTATAGTTTTAATTAGCTAGCTACTTATAGTTAAATAAATTCTATTTAGAGGCAATAGAAGGGGGTTCTTTTACATTAAAAGAAGCAGCAGCAGCTATATAGTGTAAGAAGGAATTTTAGGAAGTAACAATAGAATTACTTATTTATAATATAGAGAGAAAATATAATATAAAAGAGGAAGAAAAAGGTAAAGGAAAGAGAAAAGGAATTATTTATTTTTATATTAAAAACAGCTAAAGGCTAGCTGCTAGTTTATTATGCACTAAAGGGATAATAATAATAATAACTATTTACACCTTACTAGCTATTAGTTTATTATACACTAAGAGAATAACACTAATAATAACTATTTGCGCTCTACACCCTTAACAACACCCCTTATATATAGATAGGTTATATATAACTAACAACTGTTTACAACAACAATAAGAATAAGAGAGAGAGAGTGCCTTCTAGTTAACAAGAGGGACTATTATATAATAATTGCTCTAAACGTAAGAAGACCTAGGGATATAAGCAGTTTATGCGCTAGCAGCACTAGCATTATAGCTAGCACCTATATAATAGGCAGATAATTAATAGCTATATATAGAGGATTATAAGGCAAAGAGGGGTAGGGGGTTAATAGACCTTAGGAGGGTACAATTAAAGGGAAGGGGGGTAGAGCAAATGTTTGTTTATATATTAGCTCTATAATACTGCGCTAACAACAACTAATGCGTTAGTGCAGCAATAGAGCAGCTAGAGTAAAGCGCCTAGGCGCAGACGTTATACCTCTATTTTTATTTTATTTATTTATTTTTTTTTTTTATAAGTAAACAATAGAGGAAATATAAAGGGGGAGCAGATAGAGTATTAGCTGCTATTTATAGCACCTACTATAGACAATAAAAGGGATTATTATAGAGCCTAAGAGGAGAAGGAGAGTATATTATAGACTTAAGCCTTAGGCTTAGGTCTTTTAGTAGAGAGAGAACAGCAGAAGAGAGATAGAGATCTATATAGGTAAAGGGATAGAAGCAAGCTGTATTTATTTAGGGGTTAGCTAGGCTTTACTAAGCCCTAAAGAGGGGACCTTAGCTATAGAGTATATACTAAAAGGGGCTCCTAAGGGGATAGACCTACCTCTAGATATATAGTATAGGGGCATAGGGAGGCTTCTAGTTCCTTCTCTCTTCCTCCTTTCCTCCCTATGATTATAGTTCTCATTATAGACGCTAGTTAGCAGCAGCCACTAGGCCAGTCCATTACAGCTAGTAGCTATTGCTGCTAAAACTATTAGTAGCTTGCTGGAAGCTATTAATACCTACTGCATATATATCGCTAGCCACTATACTAGTGTTTTTATTCTGCCTACCCTATACCTCCTGCACTAGTTCTATGCACTCTATATATACACACTTTTAAAGCTATTCTTAATAGCTAGGTTCTATTGTTGTGCAACATTAAAATATATATATCTGTATACATTATATTTGCACTATAAATCGTTTTATTAGGCACTGCTTAATCAATTATTTCTATTAAGAAATAAGCTTAGCGCTGCACTACATTACTTATTGTTGTGCTGTTATCTTATATATTGTGCACCCTATACACCTCTGTTAGTAGCTATACTACAATTTATAGTGCACGCCTAATAGCTCTTATTGCTGTTAGATATTCCTGTGTTTTTAGTTACAGAATTAATTTATATAGTATTTCTACTAGTTAGGATTTTAAAGTAGAAATTAGCTAAATATCCCTAAATTAGCTGTGCCTAGGTCTCTACTAAGTTATTAGAACCTAATTAGAGAAGAATCTCCTAAATTTTTTAGCTAAAAATAGCTAGAACCTATATTTTATGCCTCTCGCAACCGCTTATTAATCTAGTCTGCTATACAAATTGTATGCGTATATAGATTGCAATATAATGCAGCCTTAAAGCCTGTTATACCTATTACGAAAGAAATCGGAGAAAAATCTCAGTATAATTTCTAAAGATATAGGGCACTTCTAGGCCTATAATAGAGCAATCTATTGATATCTAGTAGAGGTTATTACTGTTATTTACTACTATTTCCACTGTAATTTAGGTATAATTAGCTATAAAAGAGCGTTAAATTAGCTATTTTTAAACCCTTAAAATAGCACTAAAAGGAACAGGTAAGGGAAAGAGCATAAGCCCTAAATAGAGTAGTAGTTCTAGTACACTAGCTACAGCTGCTACTAGCTTTCCTAGTCCAGCAAGGTCTCCCCCTTAGCTAGTAGATTCCTCTTCTAATAAAGAAGATTATATAGCTAAGAAGGCTCTAAAAGAAGCTAGATTAGCTTCTAAAAGAGTAGTGTAAGTCTATAATGTTTAAGCTAATCTAAAAGCTTAAATAGATAAGCAACAAGAGACCCTAAATAGATTTATTAGGTATAGTAAAGTAAAATAAAGCTAAAATAAAGGTAATATAGCTGATTTACTAAGTAAATTAGATACTATAATTACATCTATAGGTAATCTCTTAATAGGGTCTCCTAAGGCAGATCCTGTTACTTCTAAGACTTCTAAAGTCTCTTTTAAAGCCCCTAAACCTTCTAGTTCTAATAGTGCTACTTTTCTGCCTGCTTTTAATAAAGGCACTATAAAAGAGCTAAATAAGAAGGTCCACTTGATTCTAGAGGCTGCTAAGCTAAAAGGCCCTAAAAATTTTAAACAGTAGAAGCAAGCTTTAACTATTTAATTTAAGGCACTAGGATTTCCTTAATTTATTAATAATCCTAGTATAGCTAGTACATTAGTAGATTTAGAGCAAGCTATTATCCTTATAATTATAAGAGATAGTTGCTAATCTAGACCTTAAGCTGCTATAAGCTAGCATAAGTCCCCTATAGATGCCTATAACGTTCTAGTTAGGCAATATTCGTAAAGTGCTAAAATACAACGTAGTATGCTATATACTAGTTATTATAACTTATCGTTTTCGAACTATAAGGGATCTTTAGAGGCCTTTAATGCTAAATTTAATAATTTACTAGCTAGATTACAGCTCTATAGTATAGCTATTAATTCTATTAACTAAGTAAATTATTATATTAATGCTTTAAAGAAGACCTTCCCTAGCTAGGCTAAAAGGCAGCGATATTCTATTAGAGCTGCTAGAGCACAAGGTCTATCTGTAAAAATGCTAAATTTACAGTTCCTTATAGCTAACTTATTAGAAGAACAAAGAGATAAAAGCTCCTCTATATCTAAGGCTGTTACGGGATAATCCTACAGACCTGCAGGTCACTAGTGTACATAACCGCAATCATGTATAAGTAGTCAGAAGCAACACTTAGGTAGTTAGATTGAACAATTAACCATTATTCACTAGAACACTATTACTGAATGCTCCTTATAGAAGCTCTTATAACTCCTCTTACAAATTATTATATAACCTATTAAATCTAACAACCTATTGTTACTTCTAATAAACTTACGTTAAATACTACTGTAATAAGTAGTAGCAATTGCTTCTAATTATTGCTAACTCTCCTTAAGCTTAAAAAGCTAAAATTGTAATATTTAAGATAAAGTAACTTTAGAAGAAGCTTAGTAGAAGGAATTATATTCCTTTTACTAATAAAGAACTTAAAACTATACACTAATTCTATAAATTTTACTACTAAAATCTAGATTTCTAGATTTAAAAAAGGGATTTTATACCTTAGGAAAAAAGAAGCTTACTACTTTATTTTACTTACTATAAATTTATTAATAAACAGCTTAAATTATATAACTAACCTAAACTAGTAAAACTACCTTTTTACTAGAATACTGTTAACGCTTCTATAGTACAGTAGGTATAGAGGTAGGTTAATAGAATTATTAATAAGGCTAAATCTACTAAACTCTTTATAGATTTACTAACAGTAATACTAGAAGGAAAAGCTAAAGCTAGATTATCTAGATCTAATAGCTTAGAAGACACTATCTATAAAGCTAGTTATTGAAAATAATAGGGATTACAGGACTAGATAGAAGAGGGTAGTGGTCTCTTATATTTAGCACCTGTAATTGCTCCTAGCAATTATCACGTAGTGGAAGCAGCAGCAGCCTAAATCAAGCTGTAGTGTATAGTATAGATCACGTAGAGGCAGTATGTTGGAATCGTCATGACTCCATCGTGCGATTCCGGCGCCTGCGTAGGTGGATACGACCGCTGATTGGTTGCATCCGCACACTAGTCTCTACTTACATCAGGGTCGCCAATACCCCTTAATTCCCCCTTAACACAACACTATACCTAAGGCATATAAGGCATCCAATAGGGTATATAATGTAGCCTCTTTTGCTAGTTAGATATAACTCCTAAATAACTAAATTTAAACCTCTTTAATGTAAATACTAGTGCACTAGTAAACTAGTTATAGGACTAACTTAAAGGAGTATAAATTAAACCCTTAGTCTATTAACACTAATTAGTAGTTGCTTAACTAGAAGTCTTTAGTACAACTAAAGAGATTAGCATAACTAACTATAAATTAGCTAGATTTAGCAAGAAGAGATATAATACTATTAGCTAGAACCCTTAGCGGCTAACGTAACTAGTAAAGTATGCTAAAGGAAGGGATATCTTTACAATTACTTAGTTACTAAGTTATATTTACTTATAATAACGTTTTAGTTTAACTAATTATTAATATTAAACTCCTAAGGAATTAAATTACTAGCTAGAACCCTTAGCGGCTAATGCTATAGAATTTAACTCCCTTAACTATCTTAGAACTTAGCTAGAAGCTAGCTAAATCTATTTATCTTTATACTAATTCTATTACACCTACTTTCTCTTTCTATACTACTTAATCTTATTTAATACAATAAGTTTATAATAACTCTAAGCAGATTTATAAGAATTTAAGCAATAACTACAACCTAATAAGCTTTTAGAATAACTTTAAAAGTATTAGAAACTTCTATTAATAAATTAGAACTTAATATATAAAATTAACCTAGAAACTACTACTACTATTAATTTAAACAATAGAATTACCTTTATAATTAACCTTTATAAAGATTAAAGATTTAAAGATTAAGAATAATAGAAAAACTTTAAATTTAACTTCTATAACTAGAATAAAGACCTATTTTAAAGAGCTTCTACTCTAATTATTAAAGCGTTACGCAATTTACTATATAAATATAGAGTCTATATAGGCAGAAGCAGCAGCTAAATTGCTAATTCCCTTAAAAGAGTACTATAGAAAAAGGAACAATCTATATAGCTAGAAGAAGAGATTAATAAATAAGTAGTATTAGGTAAATTCTACTTAAATCTACACCTAGATGTAGAACCTATATCTACAGTAAAGAAGCCTTAATCTTCTTCCTAGAACCCTCCTTCTACACCTTTAGCACTCTCTTTATTACTTTTGTTAAGCGTACCTAGTAACCTAATAGGTGTATTAGCAGAAATGCTACCTCCTTCTCCCTTTTCTCTATAGAATATAAGATTTCTTCTGCTTCTAGCAGTATAACTGTTACTTTCTTCTATAATAGATTCTTCCTAGACTAATATAAGGAAAGTCCTTAACCTTATAAAGATCTATAAGGAAAGCAATAAATACAGCAGCAATATATTCGATTTTATTATGCTAAAAGTAGTTATCCTTAAAGACCTATACTAACAACTTAATTTCTTAGAACTAGCAATAATAAAGGCATTCTTAGTAATACTAACAGGTAAAGCCTATAAATTCTATCTTACAATAATTGCAATAAATATAAGGATAAATTACACCTTTAACTAAATAGTTAAAATCGTTAGACAACACTTTAAGACCTTAACTAATAAGTAGTTCTATTGCTAAAGATAGAACAGTATTACGTTGTATAATACAATCGCTAAGAACCCTAATAAATCTATACTTAACTGCCTTAATATAATAATCTAGAACCTTTAAGATATTTATAACAGCCTTTTTAACCCTCTTATAGATAATTCTAAACTTATTAAATAGACCCTTTAAGCAGTTAGAGGCATCCCTAAATGTAGCTAAGCTAAATTTACAACTAATACAACATTCTAAGAGCTTATTAGTAACCTACAAAAGTTAATTAGTATTGCAGAAGTATAGAAAGAAATTAGCTAATTCTATATTAGATTTAACTAACTTAATATTAATAATAAAGCCCTCTATATAAACTGTTAATATTAACGTTTAAGAGACCCTAGCTGTAGCAGAAGTAAGACCTAAAAATAACGCTGCTTTATTTATAAAAAAGAAGGATATTAGTTAATAAAGTACAGTAAAAAAGAGCATTAAGAAGTATAGTAAAGATAGTAGAATAATAAAAAGTATAGAACCTCTCCTTTAAACAGTAAATTTAAAGCCTATTTATAGGCTTATAAAGAATTAAGTAAACCTATATAGAATAATAGTTCTAACAATACTTAGGATGTAAGTAAGGCATTTATTAAAGAATCTAATATAGCTAATAAAGGAAAAGCTCCTTAGCTAATAATTATACAATTCTTTACTAATGCTACAACTATAGACAATAGAGCTATCTTTTAGAACCTTAAGGAAGAAGCCTACTAGTATACTCTACATAAGGAAGACCTATTTACAGAAGATTAATTAAATTCTATAGATCCCTTATTATATTTGTTATCTTATATATTAGAAGAACGTTATTCTAGTAAGATATTTAGAGGCATCTTACTTAACATTAAAGCAGCAGGCGTATTAACAGCTAGAATTAACTAAGTATAGGCACTAGTGAAGAAAATGCCTTTATTAAAGATAAATCTATCTAATTAACACTATATAATTACATTTAGCGTAGGATTAGCAACTTTAATAGGCTTTATTATAGTTTTAACAGTTTTTAGCCTAATTACATTCTATATAATTAATATAAGCACTCTATTCCTATACAGCATTAATAATATAGATAAGATGTATATAAAGCTTAACAACCTTAAAAACGTGCTAATTTAAGGCAATTAAAAGGTTTCTATTATCTAGAAATAAGGACATCTATAGTGGACTCTAGAAGCTATAGAAGTAGCTGCATTCTTCTTATTAAAAAAGTAAATCTATTAGCTTTATTGTTAATTTAGATATCTCTTTATACAACAATTAACGAAGATTCTATAACGTATAGAAGAAAATATTAGTAACAATAACGCTATTAATAGAATTATATAAGTTTGCTACTACTGCTAACTTAACAGTAAATTACCTAGTTAATTCCAATTTACGTTAAAAGATAACTATAACTTTAACTATAAAATTATTGTTAATATTATATATATAGACAGCAGATCTATTCTCTATATTATTAATTCTATAACCTTATTCTAGGCAGCCCGCTTTCTAGAACCCTAAAAATAGAAAGCATAAGATATCTAGAATGCATTAAAAGAATGCTAGATTAATACCTATCTAGGTTCTCTTAACTAGATAGTTTATAATACTAAAAAGAACTTTATATCTACTAAATTCCGCTATTATATATAAATATTGTCTATTAATATTAATAAAGTTCCTATTAAAGCCTACAACAGCATTAGTAAAGTTAAATAGTACTATAGCTTATTATAAAGAGCTTATAACATTATTAGCAATAAATTAGGCACTAATACTAGTATTATAAAGGATTAAAAGCTTTAGATAGCTATTAAAGCTGTTAATAATTCTGCTAGACTTAACAGTCTTATGCCTATATTATTAGTCTTTAGTTTCTACTTTTATATAATAGATAATTTGCCTTTAAGCCTTTCTGTAATACAATAAGCTTTAATTCTATATAAAGCCACTAATAAAGCCTAAAAGTGCTTAGCATAAAGATAAATTTATAATGCTCTTACCTTTTACAACAGCCTAAATATAATACCTATATATTTACTGCCTCTACAGTTAGAAGTGTATATATAGCGTAAAAAAGAAGGCTAGTAAGGCCCCTATAAGCTGCTTGCTATAGATAGTAAGGAATGTACTGTATAAATGCCTTATAGCTCTATTTGTTTTTGCATAACTATTGTAAAACTCTACTACTATAATAACAATAAATCTAATAATTATTCTACTGTTTCTAACGTTATACCTAATAAAAGCAATATAGAATTCCTACCTAAAAGCAATTCTATTCTACTAAAGAAGAGAGAAAGACCCCTAAAGGCAAAATAACTAATTAATCTAAACCTAATATAGAAAAGAGGTCCTAAAAGACTAAGAAAGAACTCTCTTTCTATTCTAATTAATTCTATATAAAATTCCTCTACTTTTAACAATAGACTAAATAGATATATTACTGTTTCTAGCCTAACTACTAGTAGTTCTTATAATCCTAATCCTAGTAGTAATATTAATTCTACTTATATATTACTGTATAAATCTAGCAATAAAATTTTCCTTTCTATAAAAAAAACAGTAAACTATAACTTAGCTATATAACTAAGGAAAGACAATAAGATTACAGCAAAAAGTGCTCTATTTAAGGTATTTAACTAAGCTAAAATTAACGCACTATTAGCTAGAGATATCTTCTAATTTATTAAATTTAACCCTACTATATATAACAACTATATCTTTAAATCTTATATAGTTTAAGAAGTTAAAGGAAAAGGAACTATATTACTATATAAGAAGTTAAGACTAGTTATCTAAGGATATAATAATAGCAATAAATTATTAATTTTAATGTAATCCCTAACAATTTAATAAGCTAGTTAACGCTTAATTATAGCACTAGCTCTATCTCTCTAAAAACACAATATTATCTTATAGATCTACAATATTATATAGGCTTATATATAATCTAATACTAATTTAAATAGATTAATTATTGTATAACTTCCTAACTAAATTAAACACCTATATCCTTACAATATAGTAATAGAAGTAATTAAGCCTTTATATAGAATTACTAAAGTAGGTATATATTAGTAGTTTACGTACTTCTGCTATTACTGTAATAATTTAAGTATAGTTACATTAATATATAACCCCTACTTACTAATATTAAACAATAAGAATTGCTTTAGAATCGTTAGAATGCAAACTAATAATACACTAGAACTAAGCAATAGAACCTTCTCTAACTATAAGAAATCTAAACTATAGAAAGCTAATTTTACTGTAAAGCTAAAGTAGAGCTTAACAGCAGAAACGCTACTAATTTTTAACAGATATATATTAACTAAATCTAATAATAGCACTTTAACTCTTCGCTAGAAAGGTTAAAGCAAGAGGATTTAACCTATTAATACTACTAGTGTTAATATAGATTTAATAAAACAATAGTACGTTAAGCAATAAGCCTGCAGTATATATATTACTATAATCTATTAACTAGAAGCTACATTTAACCTTTCTGTTGCTGTATAATAGCAAGATATTACAATTAACGATATTAAACAACTAAATAAGAGGCTTTAATAGCAGATTAACAACTAGACCTATAGATTACAATACATTCTAATAGACCTTCTCTCTACTAAATTATATATATTTATTAATAGATTCTTTATAAACAATAAAGATTTAAGCTTCTAGATAGAATACGTAATTATCCTAGGTAATAAAGGAGCTTATAAAGAGAACGCTAAATTTGTAATAAAAGGCAATATTATTATATATAGCTCTATTAAAAGCAAGAGAGTTATAAGGAGCACGCTTACATTAGAACTATATAGTATAGTGTAAAGCGTAGATATATTGCATGCTATTAGCACTATATTAAATATAGTGATAAAGCAGCTATAAATACTGCTAATTCCACTAGTAGTTTATATAGATTTATTCTTGTTATATAAATGCCTTATAAAGCTTAGTACAATAAAGGAAAAGAGATTAATAATTAACATTATAGCGCTACATTAATTATATAAAAGGCGCAAAATTAACGAAATCTATTAGATTAACGGCAAAGATAATATCGCTAATTTAATAATAAAAGTAACGCTAAATAAAACTCTTAAATCCTTTATTAACAACAATAAGGCTAATATATAGGTAGAAGGCTAAGTAAAGAGACCTATAAATTAATGCAGAAGAATATTAGATTTATTGTTATTTATTCCTTTAATCTATTTTATTATTACTGTAACTATTAGAGTTACTTTACTAGCACAATAAAAAGAGAGACTACTAGTGTTAGAATTGTTATAACTCTATTGTGCGATTCTAGCGCTTGCGTAGGTAGATACAACCGCTAATTAGTTGCATCTGCACACTAGTCTCCACTTACATTAAGGTTGCTAATACCCCTTAATTCCCCCTTAACACAATACTATACCTAAGGCATATAAGGCATCTAACGGGGTATATAATGTAGCCTCTTTTGCTAGTTAGATATAACTCCTAGATAACTAAATTTAAACCTCTTTGATGTAAATACTAGTGCACTAGTGAACTGGTTATAGGACCGACTCGAAGGAGTATAAATTAGACCCTTGGTCTGTCGACACAGTAGATAACTATAATAATAGTGGTATCTTATATTGAGAGCGCTGTAACGAACAAGTTAGTAAGGGTAGGATCTCGAATCTTTCTAGTCCCTTATAGACCCTCCGACTATATTAGCGGGCTGTAGTCGCTAGAAGGGGCTTGTAGGCCACTTTATAATTTCCGCAAAAAGATTTACTATATAAAAACAAAAAAATCGACTTACGGCTATACAAACGAGACGCTTACGTATATAATTTAATAAATTCCACTAATAATAAGCAACCCTTATAAGCAACTCTATCCAACAATTATACTATTAAATAGCCCTAATTCTTAGCTTTTAAATAGTATACTTCTTGAATTTCTACTATTGCTAGTTGTAGAGAAAATCGCAGTTAAAGTTAACTATAGGTTAGGCAACTTTGCCTTAGTTAAATCTAGATGTTTGCATCTAGTAACAACAATATCTCTACTAAAAATTAACGTAATAAGACCTAATAAGGGTCACGTAATAGAGCAACTAGTAGGCATAAAAATAGGCTATATAGAGTAGCTTATTTTTAATACTCCCTCTAGAAATGTAAGAAGTAACTAGTTCTATAAGCAACTTAGCTCCTTTAAAGGATATCTAAGTTAGAATTAACCAACGAAATACAGTACTAATAACAGGACCAAAATAATATAACTAATTCCAGGGTAGTTATAGTTGAATATAACTAGTTGTTGTTAATTGTTTTTGTTGTTTTCGATTTTTAACTGTTTTTCGTTGTTTTTTCGATTTTTTTAAGTGTTTTTATTGCTTTTATAAGCTAGCTAGAAAGCTCTAGTAACTTAATGAATTGTTGATGCTTTTGAATAGCAAGAGGCTTAGTTAGGCCATCTACTGGCATCTAATTTGTATTAATATAACTAACCTTAGCTATACCTTTACAAATCTTTTCCCTAATGTAGTTAAACTTTAAAAGGGTGTACTTAGTTCTACTATACAACGTTAAGTTGTAAGCAGTAACTATAGCGCCTTAATTATTACACCTAATAGGAATAGGAGGGGTTAAAGGCAGCTTTATCTCCTTAAAAAGGCTGTAGAGCTACTCTAATTCCCTTATAGCTTTAGATAATGCATTAGATTCTGCTTCTAATGTAGAAAGAGCAATAGTACTAGCTTTCTTTAATTTCTAGCTAATAGGTCTACTAGCTAGCTTATATAGATAAGTATAGGTTGATTTAGAAGAGACTTTGTCACTAGCAAAATCGCTATTGCAATAACTAAGGAGGGTCTTAAGTACTTCTTTATAACTAATAGAACTATTAGAAGCTTTAGAAGAAGACCCTATAGGGTGTAGACTAGAACGCTTATAAATAATAGCAAAGCTTCTAGTACTACTTAAGTACCTTAGGAGGTGCTTAAAGGCGTTTAGGTGCTCTATATAGGGCTTAGCTAGAAAGGTTGATAACTACTGAACGGAAAAAGCAATATTAGCCCTAGTTAGCAACATTAGGTACATTATAGTGCCTATTATGCTCTAATAAAGCTTATAATTGGATTTTAAGAGGAGTTTTATAACTAGTTGCTTTAGAATTCCTAGCTGTATAGGGATAGAAGCTAGCTTAGCATCTAGCATTTTGAATCTTTCTAGGGCTTTAAGGATGTATTAAGATTGGTGGATTTTAATAGACCTTTTAGACCTATTACGGGTAATTTATACACCTAGAAAGAATTCTGCTAGTCCTCTATCTTCTATTAAATAAGCTTTATGTAATAGCTTCTTTAGCTTATTAATATAGCTTAGATTTAGACTAATTAGAAGACAGTTATCTACGTAAGTAGCAATATACGTAGATGTAGCTGGGTTATAAAAGACTGCTGGGTCTGATATAAGAGGTTTAAATCTATGCTTTTGAAGTAATTCTGTTAGAATTTACTGCTATTCTCTAGGACTTTGCTTTAGACTATAGAGGGATTTTTCTAGCTTAATTACTTGCTCTTTAGAGGGCTTGTAATTACAGCTTTTTAATAGCTTAGCTACTGATAGCGTTGCTTCTGCAAATTTAACGAATCTATCTGGGATTTCTATATAAATAGCTTCCTTTAGCTTGCTATTTAAAAACGCTCCTATAAAGTTAATTTACTTAACTTCTTAGTTATTAAAAGCTGTAAGGGCTAATAATATATGCTAGCTAGAAGGAATACTAGTTGCAGTAAAGGTCTCTAGATAGTCTTAACCTTCTATTTGCATAAATCCCTTAGTAATAAGGCGGGCTTTATATTTAATAGGATTATTTTCTTTATCCTTTTTAAGCCTATAAATAAGCCTATTCTTTAGAACTCTTCGGCCCTTAGGTACTTAGTCTTTCCCTATAAATTTAAAGGTTCCAGCAGCTAATAGTTGCTTAAATTCGCTATAGGTAGCTTCTATTCAATGCTGCTTAGCAGAGCTTTTTAGGGCTTGCTTCTACGTATTAGGAAGTTCATCCTTATTACTATTAGAAGTAATAGCTGCTTTAGTCCTTGCCTTAAAGCATAGATCCTTAATTAAGGAAAATATATCTCTATCTAAATCTATAGCATCAGCATCAGCTTCAGCTTCTATAGGTTCTATATTAGCCTAAGGGGCTTCTATAGATATAGGGGCTTTAGGGGCCTCTATAGCTTCTATAGGGTTGCTTAGTAGAAGAGCTTAATTTTCTACAGGTTCTAGTGGATGATTTAGCACATCTAGATGACTAAGATAAGGATACTTAGGAGTATAATTATCCACTAATTGCTAGTTATCGATTTCTCCCTCTAAAGGATTATCCACTATAGAACCAATAGGAACCTTAGGGATGCCCTATAAAATAGAACCTATTTCTTCTATAATTTTAACGAAGCTAGTCTTTATAACAGCTCGTTTAGAGGGGATATATATTAGATATACATTAGAACCTAGCGTAGCTAAAAGTCTACTAGGAATAGTTCTTTTAGCTAGCTTCTACAACCTAGATCGTTGTTCTAAAGGAATTAGAACTTCGCAATAGGAGCCTATAGCCCTTATTTTGGTAAAATTAGGCTTATAGGTCTTAGAAGGCTCTAAATCAGCTAGATATAGCTGTTTAGGACTTAGTGGTTTAGTACTATTTGCAGTAGTATTAACTAAATCTACTATAGCAGGAAGGATGTAAGACTATAGATATAGAGGTAATTATAACCACTGTAGGGTAGCACGCAAACGGTCTAGAAGTACCCTTATAGCTCTCTCTATTAGCCTATTTTATTCGTAAATATAGAGGCAAGAGGTGCTAAAGTAAATACCCTTTAAAGATAGCTAAGCTTGCAACCTAGTATTAATTTCTGTACTACTATTAAAATAAAGGTGTTTAGGGTAGCAGTTATACTAGTTCTTTAATTCCTTAAAGAAGCCTTTAATACAACTATAGAGAGTAGAACCCTCTTTATTAGCTAAATTAAAAGACTACTTATACTGTAATTTTCTATTAATTAGAAAAAGAACTAGAGGCCTCTTATTGTACAGTATAGGCTCTATTTTAACGGTATCTCCCTCTATAATATCTAAACATCTAGGGGGGTTAGGAATAGCATGCTTGCTAGGTCTTCTAACAGCTTTAGCTTAGTTGCAAGCTAGGCAGTTAAAATCCTTTTCCTTGATTTTTATAAAATTAGGAATACCTTTAGTAATAGAAGCAGTCTTCTTTAGTAAAGGGAGTCCTATATGCCCTAATCTAACGTGCTAAGTAGCAGCTAATTCTAGGAGCTTCTTATAGGAAGAAGAAGCAGTAGAATTACTACTAGAATTATTATTAGAGCTAGCTTCCTGTTGCTCCCTATCTTGCTAGATCTCTTAAGAACTATAGGCCTCGTTTAAGGGATCTAGACGGCTACTTCCTCTAATATCTAGCAACTTAGGATTTAGACCTTCTAAATCCCTATTATTAGAAGGAATCTAAGTAGGAGCCCGTTTAGGAACTAGGGCTAATGGCTCTATAGCATCGTTATTGGTATTATCTTCTTCAAAATTAGATAATTCCTTGATTTAGCTATATTCCTCTGGATTAAAACTAGGCTGTTAAGGGATTTAAACCTCTATAGGATAACTAGTATTATAATTGCCATTATAACTACTAAATCCTATATAAGAGAGATTAGCGTAGTTTTTACACACTTTAGGGGTCTCTTGCCCCTTAAGCTGTAGAAAGAAACCATACTTTTTGGGATTTAGAAGCCTACAGCAGCTTCTATTAGCTAGAAATAGCTGATTTCTAAGGAGAGTGCCCCCTATTAAATAGTGCTTTAGACCACTAATTAGGTTAGTATTTAAACCTAGGCAATATAGAGCATCCTTTAGAGCTAAAGGCCTGTATTTAGCTGGATTTATACTAACTAGTACCTAGAATACAGCAGTTCCCTATCCTTTAGGATAAATAGAACCTCCTCCAGTAGCAATAGGCGCGGTTTTACCCTTTTTTATAGGCTTAAAAGTCCTAAAAAATGCTTTATTGTTAACTATATAACAGGTAGAACCTATATCGTATAGTAAGGAGTTTTTAATTATTCTATTAGAATAGTTAAAAGAAGGGGTATTATTACTAGTAGTACTAGTATTACTAGTAGTGGATTCTGTATCTAAATCGTAAGAATTATCACTACTAGAACTGCTAGATTCACTATTGGAATCTATAGTATCCTAGTTGCTAGTAGATAGGTTATAGCAACCTATAGCAAAAGCAGCTTCTCTATCCTTATTCCTAGAGTTTTTGTTACTTCTTCTTTAGCCCTTCCACTTCTTCTTATTCTTAGAGGCTTTATCTATATCTTTTTCTTTAGAGGCATTAGAATCGTTAGAATTAGAATCGGAATTCTTCTTCTAATTAGGAGGATTCTTTCCTTAGTTAGCTTTATTATTATTAGAACTATTAGAATTAGAAGCTTTATAACTAAGAGCCTTAGATATAGAGGAGCTTTTATCTCTTTGTTCTTCTAATAAGTCAGCTATAAGGAACTGTAAATTCAGCATTTTTACAGATAGACCTTATGCTCTAGCAGCTCTAATAGAATATCGCTGCCTTTTAGCCTAGCTAGGGAAGGTCTTCTTTAAAGCATTAATATAATAATTTACCTAGTTAATAGAATTAATAGCTACACTATAGAGCTGTAATCTAGCTAGTAAATTATTAAATTTAGCATTAAAGGCCTCTAAAGATCCCTTATAGTTCGAAAACAATAAGTTGTAATAACTAGCATACAGCGTACTACATTGTATTTTAGCACTCTGCAAATATTGCCTAACTAAAACGTTATAGGCATCTACAGAGGACTTATGCTAGCTTATAGCAGCTTAAGGTCTAGATTAGCAACTATCTCTTATAATTATAAGGATAATAGCTTGTTCTAAATCTACTAAAGTACTAGCTATACTAGGATTATTAATAAATTAAGGGAATCCTAGTGCCCTAAATTAAATAGTTAAAGCTTGCTTCTACTGTTTAAAATTTTTAGGGCCTTTTAGCTTAGCAGCCTCTAGAATAGAGTGGACCTTCTTATTTAACTCTTTTATAGTGCCTTTATTAAAAGCAGGCAGAAAAGTAGCACTATTAGAGGAACTAGAAGGTTTAGGGACTTTAAAAGAGACTTTAGAAGTCTTAGAAGTAATAGGATCTACTACCTTAGAGGGAGATCCTATAGAGAGATTACCTATAGATGTAATTATAGTATCTAATTTACTTAGTAAATCAGCTATATTACCTTTATTTTAGCTTTGTTTTGCTTCACTATGCCTAATAAATCTATTTAGGGTCTCTTGTTGCTTATCCATTTAAGCTTTTAGATTAGCTTACACATTATAGACTTGCACTACTCTTTTAGAAGCTAATCTAGCTTCCTTTAGAGCCTTCTTAGCTGTATAATCTTCTTTATTAGAAGAGGAATCTACTAGCTGAGAGGGGGACCTTATTGGACTAGGAAAGCTAGTAGCAGCTGTAGCTAGTGTACTAGAACCACTACCCCGTTTAGGGCTTATGCTCTTTCCCTTACCTGTTCCTTTTAGTGCTATTTTAAGGGTTTTAATAGCTAATTTAACGCTCTTTATAGCTAATTATAGCTTAAATTACAGTGGAAAAGGTAGTAAATAACAGTAATAACCTCTACTAGATATCAATAGATTGCTCTATTATAGGCCTAGAACTGCTCTATATCTTTAGAAATTATACTAAGATTTTTCTCCAATTTCTTTTGTAACAGGTATAACGGGCTCTAAAGGCTGCGTTGTATCGCAATCTGTATACGTATACAATTTGTATAGCAGACTAGATTAATAAGCGGTCGCAAGGGGCATAAAACACAGGTCCTAGCTATTTTTAGCCAAAAAATTTAGGAGATTCTTCTCTAATTAGGTTCTAATAAATTAGTAGAGACCTAGGTACAGCTAATTTAGGGATATCCAGCTAATTCCTACTTTAAAATCCTAACTAGTAGGATTACTATATAAATTAATTCTGCGACCGAAAACACAGGAATATCTAACAGCAACAAGAGCTGTTAGGTGTGCACTATAAATTGTAGTATAGCTACTAACAGAGGTGCACAGGGTGCACAATATACAAGATAACAGCACAACAACAAGCGATGTAGTGTAGCGCTAAGCTTATTTCTTAATGGAAATAATTAATTAGGCAGTGCCTAATAAAACGATTCGCAGTACAAATGTAATGTGTGCAGATATATATATTTTAATGTTGCGCAACAATAGAACCTAGCTATTAAGAATAGCTTCAAAAGTGTATATACACTAGGTGCATAGAACTAGTGCAGGAGGTACAGGGTGGGCAGAATGAAAACACCAGTATAGTAGCTAGCAATGTGTGTGCAGCAGGTATTAATAGCTTCCAGCAAGCTACTAATTTTTAGCAGCGATAGCTGCTAGCGCAGGTCTTAATATAGCTTCTAGTGGGTAATACAGTACACAATAGTAGATTTCAGCGGGCTAACAGCTTGCAGATAGGTCTTCCGGGCTTATAACCTATTGAAAATAATAGGGATTACAGGACTAGATAGAAGAGGGTAGTGGTCTCTTATATTTAGCACCTGTAATTGCTCCTAGCAATTATTACGTAGTGGAAGCAGCAGCGGCCTAAATTAAGCTGTAGTGTATAGTATAGATCACGTAGAGGCAGTAGATAACTATAATAATAGTGGTATCTTATATTGAGAGCGCTGTAACGAACAAGTTAGTAAGGGTAGGATCTTAAATCTTTCTAGTCCCTTATAGACCCTCTAACTATATTAGCAGGCTGTAGTCGCTAGAAGGGGCTTATAGGCTACTTTATAATTTCCGCAAAAAGATTTACTATATAAAAACAAAAAAATCGACTTACAGCTATATAAACGAGACGCCTATATACATAATTTAATAAATTCCACTAATAACAAGCAACCCTTATAAGCAACTCTATCCAACAATTATACTATTAAATAGCCCTAATTCTTAGCTTTTAAATGGTATACTTCTTAAATTTCTACTATTGCTAGTTGTGGAGAAAATCGCAGTTAAAGTTAACTATAGGTTAGGCAACTTTGCCTTAGTTAAATCTAGATGTTTGCATTTAGTAACAACGATATCTCTACCAAAAATCAACGTAACAAGACCTAATAAGGGTCACGTGATAGAGCAACTAGTAGGCATAAAAATAGGCTATACAGGGTAGCTTATTTTTAACACTAGTGCTAGTTCTACTTAGAATATTAAAGGAAAGTAAGTATAGAGATCTAAATTTATACTGCTTACTAAGGACCTAGATCTATTAAATATACCTTAAACTACTAAAAAGGACTTACTAATTAAAGAACTAGCTAAAATCTTACTACTTTTATAGGCCTACTAAAGGTTTTATACTCTTAAGCTAAAGTATAAAGTAAAGGAAGTAGTAAAGCTACTTAAAAAAGAGAACCTCTTACTAGAATAGCTTATAGGTTTTTCTATAGAAATTAGTAAGTAAATTAGTAAAATTAAAGAAGAATTAATTAATAAAATTAGTAAATTATAGAGAGAATTAAATAATAAAATTACTGCTCTTTAGGTAAAGTAATAATACTTAGCCTAAAAGATAAAGACTACACTTAAGCCTTAGAATAAATACAATAAATAATACTATACCTAATAAGGCTTCTAGCTTAAGGATTATAGGTAAAGAGCTTTTAATTCTTACTTACCTCTAAAAGATAACTAAAACTAGAAGTAAGGTTAAAAGTAACCCTTAAGTAAAGAAAACTATATAATATAGAGATACTTTAAACACTTTAGTACTTTTCTAAAAGAATAAAAGCTACTATAATTTCTAAAGAATCTATTAAAGTAATACTATAATAGTAAAGCTAAAAAGAGCTAAAATACTAAAAAAGACTAAAATTAAGCATTTAGTAACTTTAAATATTAGTATATAAATTAATAAGCACTACACTATATTAGAAACAATAATCCTTAGCTAAATCTAGTAAATAAAAGGCTAAATCTACATTAAGAAAAGAATAACTAAAGTAATATATAGTTCTAAACCCCTAAAGAATAAATAGATTCTATATAGAAAATTACTAATATTAGTTACTTTAAACCCTTTAATAATAGAAATATCTATAAGCTAATTTTATATAAAGAAAAGCACACTATTTTCTACAATATAGAGCTATAGATCTAAGCTGTTAAAGACTACTATAGCTATAGTATAATTAATGCCTAAGAAGCTATTTACATTAAGCTCTAAACTCTCTTTAAAGGGAATACATTAATATAGTATAGGTAGTATCTAGATTACTATAAAAAAACAGCTATTTTTAGCAGTTTAAACTCTATTTATACTGCTATTTATAAAGAATTTAGTATATAGATCTAGAATACAATAATATAGCTAAATTTAGCTAAGTTTATAGAGTAAAATATAATTAAAGAAAAATTATTTAGGGAATTTATCTTTAAAGTATTTTAATATACTTATATAAATAGTAAAACTACTAATCTTTAGCTTCTTTTAAGACTTTATTATAAGCTATACCTAGAATTATAATAGCTATACTTAATTCTAATAGTAAAAGACCTAAGATTTATATATATTACTATAGTAAATAATAAGGTTAAGGATCTATAAGAATGCCTAAAGGATCTAAAAAAATAATAAAAATTAGAAAACTATAAAAAAGATATTAATACTTACTATACTTAAAGTAAATTTAATAGTAAGAACTTTAAAAACAATAAAGTAGCTTAAAGTAACTAAACTAACTAGAATAAAAGCAATAGTTAATTTTAGTTCTAACCTTTATTCTATAAAAATTACTAGAATAATTATTCTTAATACTTACTATAAAACTAAAGGAATTAGCTGCTAAAAGAGCAGTAGCTTTAGCTTTAGTAGAACTAAGATTTAAGGGCTAGCTAGAATTATTAGCTAAAGCTATAGTATTCTTAGTAGCTTTAATGTTTTTAATAATAAAGCTTACTGTAGAATAATAAAGAATATACCTATATAATAACGTTTAAAGATAAATCTAACTAAAAAGACTATAAAAAGTACCTTAAAAGCTATAAATACTAGCTAATAGAAGAAGAAGAAATAGTTAATACTAAGAAACTATTAATTAGCTTAAAATCTAACTTTATTAAAACCTATTTTACTAAAAGTAAAGAAAAATAAAAGAAAAAGGTTTAAATAGAGGTAAACTAGAAGGATTTATAGAGAATCTAAATAGAGTAAGTAGTTAAAGTAGTTATAAAGCTATAGGTTGTTAAATTTAGCATTTTAAAGTTAAATTTCTTTCTAAAGATTTCTATTTAATTCTATAATAAAGAACTATTATATTAGATCTACCTAGATACTAAAACCTCTTTAGTGCTAGTTAATAAAGTATAGTTAACTTAGTTTAGTTAAAATATAAAATAGATAAAAATAGAGCTAAAACTAGTTACTAAAGTGTAGTTATCTTTCTATATCTCTAAGATAACTACATTTAACTTCTATATCCCTAGATCTATATATAGCGTACCTATAACTAGCTATTTTACAGTTACAGCTAATATAATAAGTAACTTAGAACTAAAGCTCCTTTTAGGTTTAACCTTCCTCTATAATTATAGTGTTAAAATTAATTTTATCTGCCTTAAGGCTACTATTAGGTCTATTTATAATATAGTTATAGAAATAGATATCTTCTAGCTAATTTTAAAGATTCTATATTAGAATGTAACAGTAGTATAAGCTATAATAATTCTGCTAAAATTGTAGAAGTATATTCTAGTTAAATAGAAGGAGGTACTAGCTAATAAGAAGGCTACTGCCTACTATATATACTTAAAATCTAACTTTATCCTAGATATATTACTTAGTATAACTAACTAGGAATAAATAGTAGCCTATAACTATTTAGATAAATTTATTATAATCTAGAAAAATTAAAAGGTTGCTTATCTTTAGTATAATAAAGAGCTTAAGGCTAACTATATAATTATAAACCTATTTAATTTATATATATATTTTTCTAAGAATATTGCACCTAATAATAGTTTATTGCCTATAGAAGATTATAAAACTTAAGAAGAAGGTAATAGTAGTAGATTTAACTCTAAAAAAGTTAATAATAGTATCTTTATATATAGAATCTCTTATTTTAAGGATGTACTATATATCTATAATAAATATAAGGTTAAGGTAGAAAACTTAAACCTAAATATTACAGCTAAACTTATTAACTTAATAGATAAATATAATATTTATTGTAATAAAGGTATTGTTTCTATACCTAAAAACTAATATATAAGAGTAAATCTAGTAAATAGATAGTAGAAGCAGCTAAAATCTATTTAAATCTACCTACTAGGAGCTAAAGATAAAGCTAAGCTAGATAAGGTTTATAATAAGCTATATTTAAGTAG
>JFHB01000296.1:0-28530 GCA_000729835.1 Atkinsonella hypoxylon
ACCTATAATATAATGCTTTTCTTATAAATATATTAAATAATACTTAGGATGTTACTATAGCAACAGGATATTAGTATATATATAGTATATACTCTATATATATATATATTAAATCGCTTAATTATAAGACACTAGCAATAGATTTAAAATTACCTATATACAATATATATTATTTTCTTTTAATTTTCTACCTATATATACTGTATATGTTGGAATCGTTATAACTCTATCGTGCGATTCCGGCACCTGCGTGGGTAGATACAACCGCTGATTGGTTGCATCCGCACACTAGTCCTTACTTACATTAGGGTTGCTAATACCCCTTAATTCCCCCTTAATATAACACTATACTTAAGGCATATAAGGTATCTAACGGGGTATATAATGTAGCCTCTTTTACTAGTTAGATATAACTCCTAAATAACTAAATTTAAACCTCTTTAATGTAAATACTAGTGCACTAGTAAACTAGTTATAGAACTAACTTAAAGGAGTATAAATTAAACCCTTAGTCTATTAACACTAATTAGTAGTTGCTTAACTAGAAGTCTTTAGTATAACTAAAGAGATTAGCATAACTAACTATAGATTAGCTAGATTTAGCAAGAAGAGATGTAATACTATTAGCTAGAACCCTTAGCAGCTAATGTAACTAGTAAAGTGTGCTAAAGGAAGAGATATCTTTATAATTACTTAGTTACTAAGTTGTATTTACTTATAATAACGTTTTAGTTTAACTAATTATTAATATTAAACTTCTAAAGAATTAAATTACTAGCTAGAACCCTTAGCAGCTAATACTATAGAATTTAACTCCCTTAACTATCTTAGAACTTAGCTAAAAGCTAGCTAAATCTCTCTATCTTTATACTAATTCTATTATACCTACTTTCTCTTTCTATACTACTTAATCTTATTTAATATAATAAGTTTATAATAACTCTAGGTAGATCTATAAGAATTTAAGTAATAACTATAACCTAATAAGCTTCTAGAATAACTTTAAAAGTATTAAAAACTCTTATTAATAGATTAAAACTTAATATATAAAATTAACCTAGAAACTACTACTACTACTAATTTAAATAATAGAATTGCCTTTATAATTAATCTTTATAAAGATTAAAGATTTAAAGATTAAAAACAATAGAAGAACTTTAAATTTAACTTCTATAACTAGAATAAAGACCTATTTTAAAGAGCTTTTACTTTAATTATTAAAGCGTTACGCAATTTACTATATAAATATAGAGTTTATATAAGCAGAAGTAGCAGCTAAATTACTAATTCTCTTAAAAGAGTACTATAGAAAGAGAAACAATCTATATAGCTAAAAGAAGAGATTAATAAATAAGTAGTATTAGGTAAATTCCACTTAAATCTACACCTAGATATAGAACCTATATCTATAGTAAAGAAGCCTTAATCTTCTTTATAGAACTCTTCTTCTATACCTTTAGTACTCTCTTTATTACTTTTGTTAAGTGTACCTAGCAATCTAATAGGTATATTAGTAGAAATACTACCTTCTCTCTCTTTACTATAGAATATAAGATTTCTTCTGCTTTTAGCAGTATAACTGTTACTTCCTTCTATAATAGATCCTTTTTAGATTAATACAAAAAAAGTCCTTAACTTTATAAAGATCTATAAGGAAAGTAATAAATATAGCAGCAATATATTCGATTTTATTATACTAAAAGTAGTTATCCTTAAAGACCTATACTAATAACTTAATTTCTTAAAACTAATAATAATAAAGGCATTTTTAGTAATACTAATAGGTAAAGTATATAAATTCTACCTTACAATAATTGCAATAAATATAAAGATAAATTATACCTTTAACTAAATAGTTAAAATTATTAAATAACACTTTAAGACTTTAACTAATAAGTAGTTCTATTATTAAAGATAGAACAGCATTATATTACGCAATATAATCGCTAAGAATCTTAATAAATCTATACTTAACTACCTTAATATAATAATCTAGAACCTTTAAGACATTTATAATAGCCTTTTTAACTCTTTTATAAATAATTTTAAACTTATTAAATAAACCCTTTAAGCAGTTAGAGGTATCTCTAAATATAGCTAAGCTAAATTTATAACTAATGCAATATTCTAAGAGCTTATTAGCAATCTATAAAAGTTAATTAGTATTGCAGAAGTATAGAAGGAAATTAGCTAATTCTACATTAAATTTAACTAACTTAATATTAATAATAAAGCTCTCTATATAAACTGTTAATATTAACGTTTAAGAGACCCTAGCTATAGTAGAAGTAAAACCTAAAAACAACGCTACTTTATCTATAGAAAAGAAGAATATTAGTTAATAAAGTATAGCGAAAAAGAGCATTAAGAAGCACAGTAAAGATAGTAGAATAATAAGAAGTATAGAATCTCTCCTTTAAACAGTAAATTTAGAGCCTATCTATAGGCTTATAAAGGACTAAGTAAACCTATATAGAATAATAGTTCTAATAATACTTAAGATGTAAGCAAGATATTTATTAAAGAATCTAATATAGCTAATAAAGGAAAAGCTCTTTAGCTAACAATTATATAATTCTTTACTAATGCTGTAACTATAAATAATAGAGCTATTTTCTAGAACCTTAAGGAAGAAGCCTATTAATATACTCTATATAAAGAAAACCTATTTATAGAAGATTAATTAAATTCTATAGATCCTTTATTATATTTATTATCTTATATATTAGAAGAACGTTATTCTAGTAAGATATTTAGAGGCATCTTGCTTAACACTAAAGCAGCAAGCGTATTAACAGCTAGAATTAACTAAGTATAAGCACTAGTAAAGAAAATGCCTTTATTAAAGATAAATCTATTTAATTAACACTATATAATTACATTTAGCGCAGAATTAGCAACTTTAATAGGCTTTATTATAGTTTTAATAGTCTTTAGCCTAATTATATTCTATATAATTAATATAAGCACTCTATTTCTATATAGCATTAATAATATAGATAAGATATATATAAAGCTTAACAACCTTAAAAACGTATTAATTTAAGGCAATTAAAAGGTTTCTATTATCTAGAAATAGGGATATCTATAGTAAACTCTAGAAGCTATAGAAGCAGCTATATTCTTCTTATTAAAAAAGTAAATCTATTAGCTTTATTATTAATTTAGATATCCCTCTATATAACAATTAATAAAGATTCTATAACGTACAGGAGAAGATATTAGTAATAATAACGCTATTAATAGAATTATATAAGTCTACTACTACTACTAACTTAATAGTAAATTACCTAGTTAATTCTAATTTATATTAAAAGATAACTATAATTTTAACTATAAAATTATCGTTAATATTATATATTTAAATAGCAGCTCTATTCTTTATATTATTAATTCTATAACTTTATTCTAGGCAGCCTACTTTCTAGAACCCTAAAAGCAGAAAGCATAAAATATCTAGAATATATTAAAAGAATACTAGATTAATACCTATCTAGGTTCTTCTAACTAGATAGTTTATAATACTAGAAAGAACTTTATATCCGCTAAATTCTGCTATTATATATAAATATTGTCTATTAATATTAATAAAGTTTCTATTAAATCCTATAATAGCATTAGTAAAGTTAAATAGTACTATAGCTTATTATAAAGAGCTTATAACATTATTAACAATAAATTAGGCACTAATACTAGTATTATAAAGGATTAAAAGCTTTAGATAGCTATTAAAGCTATTAATAATTCTACTAAACCTAACAGTTTTATGCCTATATTATTAGTCTTTAGTTCCTACCTCTATATAACAAATAATTTACCTTTAAGCCTTTCTGTAATATAATAAGCTTTAATTCTACGTAAAGCTACTAATAAAGCCTAAAAGTGCCTAGTATAAAGACAAATTTACAATACTCTTGCCTCTTATAACAGCCTAAATATAATACCTATATATTTACTGCCTCTACAGTTAGAAGTATATATATAGCGTAAAAAAGAAGGCTAGTAAGGCCTCTATAAGCTGCTTACTATAGATAGTAAGGAGTACACTATATAAATGCCTTATAGCTCTATTTATTTTTATATAACTATTGTAAAACCCTACTACTATAATAATAATAAATCTAACAATTATTCTGCTATTTCTAACGTTATATCTAATAAAAGCAATATAGAATCCCTACCTAAAAGTAATTCTATTCTACTAAAGAAGAGAAAAAGACCTCTAAAGGCAAAATAACTAATTAATCTAAACTTAATATAGAAAAAAGGTTCTAGAAAACTAAGAAAGAACTCTCTTTCTATTCTAATTAATTCTATATAAAATTCCTTTACTTTTAACAATAAACTAAATAGATATATTACTGTTTTTAGCCTAACTGCTAGTAGTCCTTATAATTTTAATCCTAGTAGTAATATTAATTCTACTTATATATTACTATATAAATCTAGCAATAAAATTTTTCTTTCTATAAAAGAAACAGTAAACTATAACTTAGCTGTATAACTAAGGAAAGATAATAAAATTACAGCAAAAGGTACTCTATTTAAAGCATTTAACTAAGCTAAAATTAACGCACTATTAGCTAAAGATATCTTCTAATTTATTAAATTTAACCCTACTATATATAATAACTATATCTTTAAATCTTATATAGTTTAAGAAGTTAAAGGAAAAGGAACTATATTACTATATAAGAAGTTAAGACTAGTTATTTAAGAATATAATAATAGCAATAAATTATTAATTTTAACGCAATCTCTAATAATTTAACAAGCTAGTTAACGCTTAATTGTAGTACTAGCTCTATCTCTCTAAAAATGCAATATTGTTTTATAGATTTACAATATTATATAGGCTTATATACAATCTAACACTAATTTAAATAGATTAATTATTGTACAACTTCCTAACTAAATTAAACACCTATATCCCTATAATACAGTAATAGAAGTAATTAAGCCTTTATATAGAATTGCTAAAGTAAGTATATATTAGTAGTCTATATACTTTTACTACTACTATAACAATTTAAGTATAGTTATATTAATATATAACCTCTACTTACTAATATTAAACAATAAGAATTACTTTAGAATTGTTAGAATATAGACTAATAATACACTAGAACTAAGTAATAGAACCTTCTTTAACTATAAGGAATCTAAACTACAGAAGGCTAATTTTACTATAAAGCTAAAGTAGAGCTTAATAGCAGAAACGCTACTAATTTTTAATAGATATATATTAACTAAATCTAATAATAGTACTTTAACTCTTTACTAAAAAGGTTAAAGTAAGAGGATTTAACTTATTAATACTACTAGTGTTAATATAGATTTAATAAAATAATAGTACGTTAAGCAATAAGCCTATAGCGTATATATTACTACAATCTATTAACTAGAAGCTATATTTAACCTTTCTGTTGCTATATAACAGTAAGATATTATAATTAACAATATTAAACAACTAAATAAGAGGCTTTAATAGTAAATTAATAACTAAACCTATAGATTACAATATATTCTAATAGACCTTCCCTTTACTAAATTATATATATTTATTAATAAATCCTTTATAAACAATAAAGATTTAAGCTTTTAGATAGAATATATAATTATTCTAAGCAATAAAGGAGCTTATAAAGAGAACGCTAAATTTATAATAAAAGGTAACATTATTATATATAGCTCTATTAAAAGCAAGAGAGTTATAAGGAGCGCGCTTGCATTAGAACTATATAGTATAGTGTAAGGCATAGATATATTGTATGCTATTAGCACTACATTAAATATAGTAATAAAGCAGCTATAGATACTGCTAATTCCACTAGTAGTCTATATAGATTTATTCTTATTATATAAATACCTTATAAAGCTTAGCATAATAAAGGAAAAGAGATTAATAATTAACATTATAGCGCTACATTAATTATACAAAAGGCGTAAAATTAACAAAATCTATTAGATTAACAGTAAAGATAATATCGCTAATTTAATAACAAAAGCAACGCTAAATAAGACTCTTAAATCCTTTATTAACAACAATAAGGCTAATATATAGGTAGAAGGCTAGGTAAAGAGACCTATAAATTAATGTAGAAGGATGTTAGATTTATTGTTGTTTATTCCTTTAATCTATTTTGTTATTACTGTAACTATTAGAGTTACTCTACTAGCACAATAAAAAGAGAGACTGCTAGTGTTAAAATCGTTATAACTCTATTGTGTAATTCTAGCACCTATGTAGGTAGATACAACTGCTAATTAGTTATATCTATACACTAGTCCCTACTTATATTAGGGTTGCCAATACCCCTTAATTCCCCCTTAACACAACACTATACCTAAGGTATATAAGGCATCTAATAGGGTATATAATGTAGCCTCTTTTGCTAGTTAGATACAACTCCTAGATAACCGAATTTAAACCTCTTTGATGTAAATACTAGTGCACTAGTGAACTGGTTATAGGACCGACTCGAAGGAGTATAAATTAGACCCTTGGTCTATCGACAGTATATATACAACAATAACAATTTAAGTAATTAACTTTATTAATAATTCTATACTAAAGGCAGTAAATCCCTTTTAGTTAAGCTATTATTATAGGCTAATTCTAGTCTCTTTTAATAGCTTAGCACTCTTAAAAATTAATACTTAGGTGTATAATCTATATATAGTATATATATAGTATATACTAAACTAATTATTTATAGGTGCAATATTGTTATTAATTGCAGTAGTAAAATATATAGAAGAGGGTTTATAGATAATATAGGTATATATATATAACCTATATAATAAGGTAATAACTAATATATATTTAGTTCTATTGTTATATTTACTAGTATTATTTAGGCAAAATATAACTATTTAGTTAAGTAAATATTAAGCTTAAAGAGAAGGTTATAGGTAAAAAGTAAGTGCATTATATACTATATATATTTAGTTAATATTAATAATTAAATAGTATAATTTAAAATTAGGTTTTATTTTGTAGTTAGTATAATATATAATACCTTTATAAACTTAGGTAAGTTTAATATATACTGTAAATATATATAGCACTTACTAATTTATTTTAGGCTTAGCCCTAAGACCTTATTACTTTAACAATTTATAGATAAGCTTAAGCTACTTATATAAGTAAAGGCTGCCTATATACACAATATATATTCTACTAATAATATATAGGCAGTAGAACAGCGTATTCTAGCTACAGTATAGTTATATATTCTACTAACCTAGCTTAGTAGTAGGGAATTAATATTGTTAGCTGTTATAATATATACAGTATAACTTTAGTATATATAGTTAAAGTAATAGGTCTTTTAGGGTTTAGTCTTAAAGTAAACCTAACTAAGAGGTATATATAAAAGAGCTTTATTCTACAGTAGGTATATACTTACTATATATATATGTTAAAAATAAGCTACCCTGTATAGCCTATTTTTATGCCTACTAGTTGCTCTATCACGTGACCCTCATTAGGTCTTGTTACGTTGATTTTTGGTAGAGATATCGTTGTTATTAGATGTAAACATCTAGATTTAACTAAGGCAAAGTTGCCTAACCTATAGTTAACTTTAACTGCGATTTTCTCTACAACTAGCAATAGTAGAAATTCAAGAAGTATACTATTTAAAAGCTAAGAATTAGGGCTATCTAATGGTATAATTGTTAGATAGAGTTGCTTATAAGAGTTGCTTATTATTAATAGAATTTATTAAATTGTGCACGTAAGCGTCTTGTTTGTATAGCTGTAAGTTAATTTTTTTGTTTTTATATAGTAAATCTTTTTGCGGAAATTATAAAGTGGCCTATAAGCCCCTTCTAGCAACTACAGCCCGCTAATATAGTTAGAGGGTCTATAAGGGACTAGAAAGATTCAAGATCCTACTCTTACTGTTCGTTACAGCGCTCTTAATATAAAGATACTACTATTACAGTTATCTATTGCCTCTACGTGATCTATACTATACACTACAGCTTAATTTAGGCCGCTGCTGCTTCCACTACGTGATAATTGCTAGGAGCAATTACAGGTGCTAAATCTAAGAGACCACTACCCTCTTAGATATCTAGTCCTGTAATCCCTATTATTTTCAATAATATAGAATATAATTATAGACTTACTGTAATAGAAAGGTTCTACTTTAAGAGAAGTAGTACAACAATAAAATAAAGTAAATATAACTATTTTACCTATATACCTATTATATACTAACTATATAATAGAAGTAAATAACTTAGTATAGTAATTTAAATAAAGTATAAAAAAGCACTAAAAGGTATAAGCTAAATAAAAAAGAGAAGTAGAACCTATATTCTCTATATATTATTGCTTTTTACATTACTAAGCAATTATTTTATATTATAATATCTTTATTCTATTATTTTCTATACTTAATTAGTATATAGTAGGTATATATAGAGTATATATATACCTTCTTAAGTATATCTCTTTTCTTCTTAAGCTCTTAGATCTCTTTCTTAATTTAAAGCTTCTTTATTTTCTATAGTAATTAGCGCTTTCTACTAATAAGATATTAAAGATATTTATTATTTACTGTACTTATACTACTGCTATCTACAGTGTTAAACTACTGCTGCTTACAATTAATTAGATCTTAACTAAAGTTAGATTAATTCTATACCTAGAGTTAGTATATATAGGCTATATAGAGTAAAGACTTAATATACTTTAGGCTTATCCTTAATTTTATAGTTTTATACTAGCTTTAGTGTGTATTTTTAAGAGTAAATAAAAAGAACATCCTAATTGTCTTTATATATATCTAAGGTATTTAATATATTAGCTACTTATATTTCTATTAGTAGTTAAGCATTATCTATATTATTATATATATTAGAGGTGTCTAATATATTAGCTGCTTACGCTAATGTTAGTAGTTAAGTATTATCTATACCTTTATATATATTAGAGGTATTTAATATATTAGCTACTTATATTGCTATTAGTAGTTACGTAAGGCAGATAGGTATTAGTGTAAAGCTTAAACTTTAACTGCAGAATATATTCTATATATATAGTGTAGATATACTTAACATTAGAGTAGGTAAATTATAGGGGTTTCTTAGATTCTATAGAAGGCTGCTATCTTTCTCTCTTCTTACTGCTTACCTATAATTTACTTTATCTTTTCTAATAATAGCTTTAGATATATACTGCTTATAGAAAGTATCTTACTAAGTTATACTTACTCCCTCTTTAGCAGCTAACTCTACTTTATAATATTTCTTATAAGTAGCTTGTTTTAACCTAATATAGAGTTAGTATATACTTTACTTAAGATATCTATATATATACCTAAGTATTGAAAATAATAGAGATTACAGGACTAGATATCTAAGAGGGTAGTGGTCTCTTAGATTTAGCACCTGTAATTGCTCCTAGCAATTATCACGTAGTGGAAGCAGCAGCGGCCTAAATCAAGCTGTAGTGTATAGTATAGATCACGTAGAGGCAATAGATAACTGTAATAGTAGTATCTTTATATTAAGAGCGCTGTAACGAATAAGTTAGTAAGGGTAGAATCTTAAATCTTTCTAGTCCCTTATAGACCCTTTAACTATATCGGCAGGCCGTAGTCGCTAGAAGGGGCTTATAGGCTACTTTATAATTTCTGTAAAAAGATTTACTATATAAAAACAAAAAAATCAACTTACAGCTATACAAACGAGACGCCTATATGCACAATTTAACAAATTCTACTAATAACAAGCAACCCTTATAAGCAACTCTATCTAACAATTATACTATTAAATAGCCCTAATTCTTAGCTTTTAAATAGTATACTTCTTAAATTTCTACTATTGCTAGTTGTAGAGAAAATCGCAGTTAAAGTTAACTATAGGTTAGGCAACTTTGCCTTAGTCGATTCTAGATGTTTTACATCTAGTAACAGCAATATCTCTACTAAAAATTAACGTAATAAGACCTAATAAGGGTTACGTAATAGAGCAACTAGTAGGCATAAAAATAGGCTATATAGGGTAGCTTATTTTTAACACTCCCTCTAGAAATGTAAGAAGTAACTAGTTCTATAAGCAACTTAGCTCCTTTAAAGGATATTTAAGTTAGAATTAACTAACGAAATACAGTACTAATAACAGAACTAAATAATATAACTAATTCCAGTAATTCTAGGGTAGTTATAGTTAAATATAACTAGTTGTTGTTAATTGTTTTTGTTGTTTTCGATTTTTAACTGTTTTTTTGTTGCTTTTCGATTTTTTAAGTGTTTTTGTTGCTTTTATAAGCTAGCTAGAAAGCTCTAGTAACTTAATAAATTATTAATGCTTTTAAATAATAAGAGGCTTAGTTAGGCTATCTGCTAGCATCTAATTTGTATTAATATAACTAACCTTAGCTATACCTTTACGAATCTTTTCCCTAATGTAGTTAAACTTTAAAAGGGTGTGCTTAGTTCTACTATACAACGTTAGGTTGTAAGCAGTAACTATAGCGCCTTAATTATTACACCTAATAGGAATAGAAGGGGTTAAAGGTAGCTTTATCTCCTTAAAAAGGCTGTAGAGCCACTCTAATTCCTTTATAGCTTTAGATAATGCATTAGATTCTGCTTCTAATGTAGAAAGAGCAATAGTACTAGCTTTCTTTAATTTCTAGCTAATAGGTCCATTAGCTAGCTTATATAGATAAGTATAGGTTGATTTAGAAGAGGTTTTATTACCAGCAAAATCGCTATCGTAATAACTAAGGAGGGTCTTAAGTACTTCTTTAGAGCTAGAAGCTTTAGAAGAGGACCCTAGTGGTATAGAATGCTTATAAATAATAGCAAAGCTTCTAGTACCACTTAAGTACCTTAGGAGGTGCTTAGAGGCGTTTAGGTGCTCTATATAGAGCTTAGCTAGGAAGGTTAATAGCCACTAAACAGAAAAAGCAATATTAGTCCTAGTTAGCAACATTAAGTACATTATAGTGCCTATTATGCTCTAATAAAGCTTATGATTGGATTTTAAGAGGAGTTTTGTAACTAGTTGCTTTAGAATCCCTAGCTGTATAGGGATAGAAGCTGGCTTAATATCTAGCATTTTGAATCTCTCTAGGGCTTTAAGGATATATTAAGATTAATAGATTTTAATAGACCTTTTAGACCTATTACGGGTGATTTAAACGCCTAGAAAGAATTCTGCTGGTTCTCTATCTTCTATTAGATAAGCTTTATATAATAGCTTCTTTAGCTTATTAATATAGCTTAGATTTAGACTAATTAGAAGACAGTTATCTACATAAGTAGCAATATATGTAGATGTAGCTAGGTTATAAAAGACTGCTAGGTCTAATATAAGAGGTTTAAATCTATGCTTTTAAAGTAATTCTATTAGAATTTACTGCTATTCTCTAGGACTTTACTTTAGACTATAGAGGGATTTTTCTAGCTTAATTACTTGCTCTTTAAAGGGCTTGTAATTACAGCTTTTTAGTAGCTTAGCTACTAATAGCGATGCTTGCTCTACAAATTCAACGAATCTATCTAGGATTTCTATATAAATAGCTTCTTTTAGCTTGCTATTTAAAAACGCTCCTATAAAGTTAATTTGCTTAACTTCCTAGTTATTAAAAGCTGCAAGAGCTAATAATATACGCTAGCTAGAAGGAATACTAGTTGCAGCAAAGGTCTCTAGATAGTCTTAACCTTCTATTTGCATAAATCCCTTAGCAATAAGGCAGGCCTTATATTTAATAGGATTATTTTCTTTATCCTTTTTAAGCCTGTAAACAAGCCTATTCTTTAGAACTCTTTAGCCCTTAGGTACTTAGTCTTTCCCTATAAATTTAAAGGTTCTAGCAGCTAATAGCTGCTTAAATTCGCTATAGGTAGCTTCTATCCAATGCTGCTTAGCAGAGCTTTTTAGGGCTTGCTTCTATGTATTAGGAAGTTCATCCTTACTATTAGAAGTAATAGCTGCTTTAGTCCTAGCCTTAAAGCATAGATCCTTAATTAAGGAAAATATATCTCTATCTAAATCTATAGCATTAGCATCAGCTTCAGCTTCTATAGGTTCTATATTAGCCTGAGGGGCTTCTATAGATATAGGGGCTTTAGGGGCCTCTACAGCTTCTATAGGGTTGCTTAGTAGAAGAGCTTGATCTATAGGTTCTAGTGGATAATTTGGTATATCTAGATAACTAGGATAAGGATACTTAGGAGTATAATTATCTACTAATTGCTGCTAGTTATTAATTTCTCCCTCTAAAGGATTATCTACTATAGAACTAATAGGAACCTTAGGGATACCCTGTGAAATAGAACCTATTCCTTCTATAATTTTAACGAAGCTAGTCTTTATAACAGCTCGTTTAGAGGGGATATATATTAGATATACATTAGAACTTAGTGTAGCTAAAAGTCTACTAGGAATAGTTCTTTTAGCTAGCTTCTGCAACCTAGATCGTTGTTCTAAAGGAATTAGAACTTCGCAATAGGAGCCTATAGCCCTTATTTTGGTAAAATCAAGCTTATAGGTCTTAGAAGGCTCTAAATTAGCTAGATATAGCTGTTTAGGACTTAGTGGTTTAGTACTATTCGCAGTAGTATTAACTAAATCCACTATAGCAGGAAGGATGTAAGACTATAGATACAGAGGTAATTGTAACCACTGTAGGGTAGCACGCAAACGGTCTAGAAGTACCCTTATAGCTCTCTCTATTAGCCTATTTTGTTCGTGAATATAGGGGCAAGAGGTGCTAAAGCAAATACCCTTAGAAGATAGCTAAGCTTGCAACCTAGTATCGATTTCTGTACTACTATTAAAATGAAGGTGTTTAGGGTAGCAGTTATACTGGTTTTTTAATTCCTTAAAGAAGCCTTTAATACAGCTATAGAGAGTAGAACTGTTACGGGATAATCATACAGACCTGCAGGTCACTAGTGCACGTAACCGCAATTATGTATAAGTAGTTAGAAGCAACACTTAGGTAGTTAGATTGAACAATTAACTATTATTTACTAGAACACTATTACTAGATGCTCCTTACAGTAACTCTTACAACTTCTCTTATAAATCTTTATATAACTTATTAAATCTAATAACCTATTATTACTTCTAATAAACCTATATTAGATTCTACTGTAATAAGTAGTAGTAATTACTTCTAATTGTTGCTAACCCTTCTTAAGCTTAAAAGGCTAAAATTGCAATATCTAAAATAGAGTAACTTTAGAAGAAGCTTAGTAGAAGAAACTATATTTCTTTTACTAATAAAGAACTTAAAACTATATACTAATTCTATAAATTTTACTGCTAAAATCTAGATTTCTAGATTTAAAAAAGGGATTTTATACCTTAGAAGAAAAGAAGCTTACTACTTTATTTTACTTACTATAAATTTATTAATAAATAGCTTAAATTATATAACTAACTTAAGCTAGTAGAACTACCTTCTTACTAAAATACTATTAATACTTCTATAGTATAGTAAATATAGAGGTAGGTTAATAGAATTATTAATAAGGCTAAATCTACTAAACTCTTTATAGATTTACTAATAGTAATACTAAAAGGAAAAGCTAAAGCTAGATTATCTAGATCTAATAGCTTAAGAGATACTATCTATAAAGCTAATGCTAGTTCTACTTAAGATATTAAAGGAAAGTAAGTATAGAGATCTAGATTTACACTACTTACTAAGGACCTAGATCTATTAAATATACCTTAAACTACTAAAAAGGACTTATTAATTAAAGAACTAGCTAAAATCTTACTACTTTTATAGACCTACTAAAGGTTTTATACTCTTAAGCTAAAGTATAAAGTAAAGAAAGCAGTAAATCTACTTAAAAAAAGAAATCTCTTACTAAAATAGCTTATAGGTTTTTCTATAGAAATTAGTAAGTAAATTAGTAGAATTAAAGAAGAATTAATTAATAAAATTAGTAGATTATAGAGAGAATTAAATAATAAAATTACTACTCTTTAGGTAGAGTAATAATACTTAGCCTAAAAGATAAAGACTATACTTAAGCCTTAGAATAAATACAATAAACAATACTATACCTAATAAGGCTTTTAGCTTAAGAATTATAGATAAAGAGCTTTTAATTCTTACTTACCCCTAAAAGATAACTAAAACTAAAAGTAAGGTTAAAAGTAACTTTTAGGTAAAAAAAACTATATAATATAGAGATACTTTAAATACTTTAGTACTTTTCTAAAAAAATAAAAGCTACTATAATTTCTAAAGAATCTATTAAAGTAATACTACAATAGTAAGGCTAAGAAAAGCTAAAATACTAAAAAAGACTAAGATTAAGTATTTAGTAACTTTAAATATTAATATATAAATTAATAAGCACTATACTATATTAAAAACAATAATCTTTAGCTAAATCTAGTAGATAAAAGGCTAAATCTATATTAAGAATAAAATAACTAAAGTAATATATAGTTCTAAACCCCTAAAAAATAAATAGATTCTATATAGAAGATTATTAATATTAGTTACTTTAAACCCTTTAATAATAGAAATATCTATAAGCTAATTTTATATAAAGGAAAGTACACTATTTTCTACAATATAGAGCTATAGATCTAAGCTATTAAAGACTACTGTAGCTATAGTGCAATTAATGCCTAAGAAGCTATTTATATTAAGCTCTAAACTCTCTTTAAAGGAAATATATTAATATAGTATAAGCAGTATCTAGATTACTATAAAAAAACAGCTATTTTTAGCAGTTTAAACTCTATTTACACTACTATCTATAAAGAATTTAGTATATAGATCTAGAATATAATAATATAGCTAAATTTAGCTAAGTTTATAGAGTAAAATATAATTAAAGAAAAATTATTAAGGGAATTTACCTCTAAAGTATTCTAATATATTTATATAAATAGTAAAACTACTAATCTTTAGCTTCTTTTAAGACTTTATTATAAGCTATACTTAGGATTATAATAGCTATACTTAATTTTAACAGTAAAAGACCTAAGATCTATATATATTACTATAGTAAATAATAAGGTTAAGGATCTATAAGAATACCTTAAAGATCTAGAAAAATAATAAAAGTTAAAAAACTATAAGAAAGGTACTAATGCTTACTATACTTAAAGTAAATCTAATAGTAAGAACTTTAAAAATAATAAAGTAGCTTAAAGTAACTAAGCTAATTAAAATAAAAGTAATAGTTAATTTTAGTTCTAACCTTTATTCTATAAAAATTATAGAAATAATTATACTTAATACCTACTGTAAAACTAAAGGAATTAGCTACTAAAAGAGTAGTAACTTTAGCCTTAGTAGAACTAGAATTTAGAGGCTAGCTAGAATTATTAGCTAAAGCTATAGTATTTTTAATAACTTTAATATTTTTAACAATAAAGCTTACTATAGAATAATAAGGAATATACCTATATAATAACGTTTAAAGATAAATCTAACTAAAAAGACTATAAAAAGTATCTTAAAAGCTATAAATATTAGCTAATAGAAGAAGAAGAAATAGTTAATACTAAAGAACTACTAACTAGCCTAAAATCTAACTTTATTAAAATCTATTTTACTAAAAGTAAAGAAAAGTAAAAAAAAATGGTTTAAATAGAGGTAAACTAAAAGGATTTATAGGAAATCTAAATAGAGTAAGTAGTTAAGGTAGTTATAAGGCTATAGCTTATTAAATTTAGTATTTTAAAGTTAAATTTCTTTCTAAAGATTTCTATTTAATTCTATAATAAAGAACTATTATATTAGATCTACCTAGATACTAAAACCTCTTTAGTACTAATTAATAAAGTATAGTTAACTTAGTTTAGTTAGAATATAAAATAGGCAAAAATAGAGCTAAAACTAGTTACTAAAGTGCAATTATTCTTCTATATCTCTAAGATAGCTATATTTAACTTCTATATCCTTAGATCTATATATAGTGTGCTTATAACTAGCTATTTTACAGTTATAGCTAATATAATAAGTAATTTAGAACTAAAGCTTCTTTTAGGTTTAATCTTTCTCTATAATTATAGTGTTAAAATTAATTTTATCTGCCTTAAAGCTACTATTAGGTTTATTTATAATATAGTTATAGAAATAGGTATTTTCTAGCTAATTTTAAAGATTCTATATTAAAATATAATAGTAGTATAAGCTATAATAATTCCGCTAAAATTATAGAAGTATATTCTAGTTAAATAGAAAGAGGTACTAACTAATAAAAAGGCTACTGCCTACTATATATACTTAAAATCTAACCTTATTCTAGATATATTGCTTAGTACAACTAACTAGAAATAAATAGTAGCCTATAACTATTTAGATAAATTTATTATAATCTAGAAAAATTAAAAGGTTGTTTATCTCTAGTATAATAAAGAGCTTAAGGCTAACTATATAATTATAAACCTATTTAATTTATATATATATTTTTCTAAGGATATTATACTTAATAATAGTTTATTACTTATAGAAGATTATAAAATATAAAAAGAAGGTAATAGTAGTAGATTTAACTCTAAGAAAGTTAATAATAGTATTTTTATATATAAAATCTCTTATCTTAAGGATATACTATATATTTACAATAAATATAAGGTTAAGGTAGAAAACTTAAACCTAAATATTATAGCTAAACTTATTAACTTAATAGATAAATATAATATTTATTATAATAGAGGTATTATTTCTATACTTAAAGACTAGTATATAAGAGTAAATCTAGTAAATAGATAGTAGAAGCAGCTAAAACCTATTTAAATTTACCTACTAGAAGCTAAAGATAAAGCTAAATTAAATAAGGTTTATAATAAGCTATATTTAAGTAGAAAGATATTATATTTAAACAACTTAGTAGCTATAGCTTACTTAGCCTTTATAGTGTAAATTAAAACCTTAATAGAAAAGAAAGAATAAGTTATAGTTAATATAAGGCTGCTTAATAGTGTAGTAATGCTAAATATATACTCTTTACTAAATTAATTAAACATTATAGTAAATATATATAGTAAGAAAATATTTTTACTCTTTAATATATTAGGGTTTTTTTACTAGCTTTCTGTAAAATAAAAGCATTAATCTTATATAGTAGTAATATTAAAATAAGGATTAAAAGCATTAAATATAGCACTTATAGGCTTTAAGAATATATTAGCTTTTACTTAATAGTATATAGACTAATTATTTTAAAAGTATTAGTATTTTATATAAATCTATATTAATAATATTATTATATTCTTTAACTTTACTAAAGACTACCTTATATACCTTAATATAGTCTTATTAATTCTAGAGAAAAATAAGTTAATAATAGCTATAAAGAAGTTATTTATAGGCTACTTAGCTATTTAGCTATTAGGTTTTATTGTTAATAGTAATAGAATTACTAATATAAATAATAAGCTAAAAGCTTTTTAAAAACTTAAGTTTTTAGTAGATCTTATAAATCTAAAAACCTTTATTAATATAGCTAGCTTTTTATAGAAGAGTATTCTATAGTTTAATATATAAATTTACTTACTATAGAAATAAAAGACTACTTTACTGCAAGAGCTTTATAAGAAAGGCTTAGCTAATAGTTTACTAAAACTAATATACTAAAAGAAAGCCTAAGAAGTAATATTTTTGCTAAAACCTAAGGAAAAAAAGGTATTCTAAGAGGTAAAGGTATATCTTAATAAAAATATTATTCTATAGCACTATAACTTTAGTAAGTATTTATTCTTTAAAGTTAATACTTATAAAGAAGAATTTAGGCTCTTTATCTTTTAGCTTATAGGTAAATAGAATAGTTATAGTATACTTAGTAAAGACATTAAAAATAATTAGCTTTAACTAATTCTTTTTCTTTTAAGATATACTTTTAATCTAAAGAAACGCTATAGATTAACTAAGGTAAAGGTAGCTATAATTATATAAAGTGTTTAAAAGCTATAGAAAATAGTTTAATTTAACTGCTACACTATTAATATTATTATAGACTACTTACTAGCAAAAGGGATTATTAAATATACCTTACTTACTATAATAGATCTAGATAAGGCTAATCTAAAATTAGCTAAAGTAGCTAATTATCTATTGTAATTTAACCTAAGAGTCTTCTATATACTAGAAGTACTAAATATAGTACTAAATATACTCTTTAGGTTGCTAGTTATAGTTTTATACTAAAAGAAGGCTTATAACAGTAAATTTAATAAGCTTAATATAAGTGCGTTTTTTGCTAAAGAATATAGCACTATAGCAGTATTAAATAAAGGTTTAAAAAAGAAAATCGTTTAAAGCTATAGTTTTAATCTAAAGCTTAATAGAATTATAGAAGGTATTAAGAACTTTTATAAAAAGTAGAATTAGTAAAATTAATAAAGAAGACTAAGGATTTTACTGTATAAATAAACTCTATAAAACAATAGACTTTTATACTATTATAATAGAAAAGGCCTATTCTAACTATATATACCTATAAAGGTTGTAGAATTTATCCTTAAAATAGTTTATAACAATTAAAACTATTTTAGCGCCTATAGAATAGCAGTAGAATTATAGGCAGTTTACTTTCTATAGATATATAAGCAGATTTAAGCCTATATTGCTTACTGCTACATCTATAAAGAAAATGCAATTAACTGCAGTAAGCTGCTAAAGGAATTAAGGTTGTTAAAGTTAGTTCTAACTTCTTTCTATATAATTTTACTTAATTTTATTACTAATATACCTAAAGTTAGCTTAATAAACACTCTATAGTAAAAAGATAGATATAGCTTTTATAACTTACTGTATTTAGTAAATTGCCTATTTAGTAAGTAAATAATCCTTATACTTAAGTATACAATATATACAGTAGAAATTTAGGTAGAACTACTCTTATAGATACTATATTTATTAGACTAAGGCCTTCTTAAGTAGATTATAAGCAACTAAGATCTAAAGTTTATTTCTAACGTTTAGAGAAGTATATTTACCTAAATTAGAAGTAAATTGCTTATAGCTACAGCTTACTACCTACAGATAGATAGAACAGCTAAACAGAAGAATTAAATAGTTATTATTGCTGTTTAATACTATACAGTTATAAATCTAGATACACTATAGACTGTAATACTTCTAGCACTACAGCACTAACTTAATAATGCAGTAGTAGTGTGTCGCGGCGGGGTTACCCCCTTGCGCTCTTATATTAGCTTTGCAAGGGATGCTACATATAGATTTTTCTCTATAAGAGTGCGCATCGCCCAAACATCTAGATAGTTTAAGCAAGTAAGCGCGCAAGCAGCTTCTGCTGATTCTTTTTGGGCTTTTGCTCTTTTAATTAATTAATATCTTTTAGCCTACTTTAATTTACAATACTTAATACTTAAGAGACATTACTTCGCTAACACTAACGCTTTCTCTAACTCTTTAACACATTTAGCTCCTTTTGCGTATATATATCTTCTAAGCTGCAATCGATATTTTATTTCTGCCTTTTTAGACTATTTAATCTTCTTGCCTGCTATTGTCTAATAGTATACACTGTTAAATATCTCGCTCTCTGCCGATTCTCTTCGATCTTAACGTGCACTATATCGTTACCTGCTTTAGTGTAGGCTGCATGGTCATTTAGGGGTTTGGTTTTAAGACGACAAAGTAGCTAGTATAGGGATTTCCCCTAACAAACTTATGTATAGTTTCTAACTAGCTACTATTATTAATCTAATCTAATTAGATAACGTTCCTAGCGACAGAACAGATGTAAGCGATATAGCTATACTTTAGAAGCTATACTAGTAAGAGGCAGAAATAGCTATTAGTATAGTAAATGCCTTAAGTAAGATTAAATATAACACTTAGCATAAGCCTATTAACATTAAAGTAGAGAATATAGTCTACCTATAATTACACTAAGGATATATACTTCTAGAAAAGCTAAAAAAGAAATAGTCTCCTTAATAGGTAGAGCTATATAAGGTTCTTACAAAAGTAAGCCTATTGTTGTTTTACCTAGATTTCCTACTAGATTTATATGTATATCTAGTAGTATTAGCAGCTTACCTTTAGAAGCTAAGATAAAGTAAAGACCCTTTTAACTAGAAAGAGTAACTGCTACTACTAATTGCAATAGAAGGGTTTAGTATAGAGAACTATTAAGAAATTAAGCGAATTTATACCTATTAAATCTAATATTTCTACAGTAGGTTAAGTAAGCTGTATTTAGAATTCCTTATATAATAGAAAGGGTTCTTTACTAAAGATAACTAATAGATTTCTAAAGATAAGCTTAAAGTTAATACTTTTAAAATTATAAATAAATATCTATAGAAGCACTCTATAAATTAAGAAGAAGAGTATTAGCGTTATTAAAAAAGTAATATAGCTTACTAAAAAACCCTAAATTAGCTAGTAGAAGCTTACTACTAACTCTTTTCCTTATAAGTCTTAATTTTCTTTATTATATAATAAATTATTTAAATCTCTTAGTATCTCTTTCTTTATTTCCTTATTTATTATTATTAAAACTATTAAAATTAACCTATATTATAGAATTATAGAAGGTTAGAAAGAAAACACCTATAAATCTATATACTATTGTTTTAACTTACTTTTTCTGTAAATTTACCTTTACTTTTGCGAATTTTTATGCTTTCTACTATATAACCTTTTCCTTATACCTTTATATATTATAAAGTCTTTATAAATTTATTAATACTATTATAGCTGCTGCTCTTTCTATCTCTTTAGGCTATTATTTAGCTACTTCTAATAGTTAAACACTAGAATACTACACTAAAGGCAATAGACTACCTATAGAGTAAATTTCTATAGCCTATAGAACTAACTAGCCTCTATAGAGCTACTTCTAGCCTCTTTTATCCCTTCTATAGAAAATTTACTACTATTATTCTTTTCTTTTAATAGTTTAGAATTATTAATTTTAGTAAACCTAAATAGCTTATTCTAAGAAGGGAATAATAATAGTAACTACACTTAAGCTATAATACTACTACTATTTAAACCTAAAGAAGAATATATTACTTCTAATATATATATTAATTATAATAATAGTTTTAACGCTAAAAGTAAAGGTTTTAAGTTTAAGGAGTAAGAATATAACTATAAAGGTAATATAGTAGCTATAGAGCTAAACAACATTAAAACTTATCTTATATTACTTAATTTCTACTACTTATATAGCACTTTTAGTAGGCCTAGAAGTACTAAGAGCACCTTAAAAGTTAATAAGTTTATCTTTAGCACTATTCTTATAGAAATTAAAGATAATATTAACATTACTAATGTAAAGCCTATTATAGAAGACTATAGTTAGTATTACTATACTAATAGAGCTAAAGAAAAGGTATAGAATATAGAAAATACTATCTATACTTATACCTATAAATTTACCCTTAAAGGCAGTATAATAGATAAAACTAGCATTAAGGTCTCTAAAGACAATATATATTACTTACTCTAGTAGAATATAGTAATATATATCTTTAGGATTTACAATAACTATAAAGTAAAGCGCTAGAACTAGCAATATAAAGGTAAGAATGCTAAAGTATCTATAGGTAACGCTAAAGTAGCTAGAAGAGGCAAGATATAGGTAAAAGTAGTAGCTACTATATACTACAGTAGTAATATAGTAAAAAGAGGTAAAGAAACTATTACTATAGATTTATTTACTAGTTTACTATTATAGATAGTGTTACTTACTATTTACTTCTTTAATAAATTTAGTAGAATTAACAGCACTATTATAGGTACTTTAGCTAGTATTAGCTGTATAAACTTACTCTTTATTCTATTAGCTAAGGTACAATTCTAGAGCTAGTGTAATAGTCTTCTTTAGAAAAAGTATAAATTTAATGCTAAAGAAATAATTAAAGCCTACCTTAAGAACACTTCTATAGGTAATAACGCTATATAGAAGTAACTTAACCTCTATATTACTAAAATTAATAAGTTAAATAAAAAGATTAACTAGGTTAAAATAAAGGCTAAAGGAGGTCTATTTAATAAGCAGTTTAATAAATTATAAACTGCTATCTATAGTATATATAACTAACTAAATAGTATAAGTTAATTTAATAAAGGTATTAATAACGTTATTAATAAAAATAAAACCTTACTAAAGGTTACTAGCAATATTAATATACTGTAAGCAGAAAGTAAATGCCTATAATATAAAATTAACTATATTTACGTAAACTTCTTAGAACACTTAGCTAACTAGCTTATTGCTGTATAAAGCCTCTTTAGTAATAGATTTAGCACTATTTAATGTAGAAGAAGTACTTAGTTTATACTAATTAACCTATCTTTAATGCATTTCTCTTTATTAATTCTATAAGAGATACCTTCTGCAGTAAAGCTAATACTAACTAAGGTAAAAACGCTAACTAAAAGGCTAGCTGCAGATAAACTAGTAGAAATGCCTACTAAGCGTAAGACTAACGCCTTTTAGGCAAAACCCTCCTTAAAGTTGCTAGAAACGTCCTTTAGCTTTACTTTCTAGAGAGAACTAACAGCTTACTACAACTAACTAACAATTTACTGCTATTAAGGATGCTTAAGGATTAGAATAAGCTGCATATATATAGAGATATATTCTAGAGGGATTTAATAGAAAACTAGCTTTAAGATAGATTAATTTTTAATGCTTATAACACTATATAGAATAAGCTTACACAAGGAATATACTATATAGATTTAATAAATTAGCTTTATTATATAAGATTAATTTATAGAATTTAATATTATCTAGGATAATTTTACGCAACTTTACTTATATATAGGTTATAGAACAAGCTTTAACGCTCTATTAGGTTTAAGGAAATCTATTAATTTAATATATAGATTTAATAGTCACTAGATTATAAGTGTAATTTAGACATTATAAGTGCACAGGAAAATACGTAAATGTAGCAACCTATGCTGCAGATTGCACTACAACAACAACAATAACGTATGCTTGCGCAATAACATAATAGCTACCTTTCTGCGCCTTTTATAACAGCTAGATTAACGAGTTATTTAGTTTAATCTAACACGCTTTCTAACAACTAACAATTAATTTCGGAACAGCTAGAACAGCTAATCTTTTTTGTAGGAGCAGCACTTATTACAGGATAATTATATAGACCTATAGGTCACTAGTGCACGTAACTGCAATTATATATAAGTAGTTAGAAGCAACACTTAAGTAGTTAGATTAAACAATTAACTATTATTTACTAGAACACTATTACTAGATGCTCCTTACAGCAACTCTTACGACTCCTCTTACGAATCTTTACATAACTTGTCGAATCCAACAACCTATTGTTACTTCCGACAAACCCGTGTCGGATCCTACCGTAACAAGAACCCTCTTTATTAGCTAGATTAAAAGACCACTTATACCGTGATTTTCTATCAATTAGAAAAAGAACTAGAGGCCTCTTATTGTGCGGTATAGGCTCTATTTTAACGGTATCTCCCTCTATAATATCTAAACATCTAGGGGGGTTAGGAATAGCATGCTTGCTAGGTCTTCTAACAGCTTTAGCTTGGTTGCAAGCTAGGCAGTTAAAATCCTTTTCCTTGATTTTTGTAAAATTAGGAATACCTTTAGTAATAGAAGCAGTCTTCTTTAGTAAAGGGAGTCCTATATGCCCTAATCTAACGTGCTAAGTAGCAGCTAATTCTAGGAGCTTCTTATAGGAAGAAGAAGCAGTAATAGAAGAATTACTACTAGAATTATTATTAGAGCTAGCTTCCTGTTGCTCCCTATCTTGCTAGATCTCTTAAGAACTACAGGCCTCGTTTAAGGGATCTAGATGGCTATTTCCTCCAATATCCAGCAACTTAGGATTTAGACCTTCTAAATCCCTATTATTAGAAGGAATCTAACTAGGAGCCCGTTTAGGAACTAGGGCTAATGGCTCTATAGCATTGTTATTAGTATTATCTTCTTTAAAATTAAATAATTCCTTAATTCAGCTATATTCCTCTAGATTAAAACTAGGCTGTTAAGGGATTTAAACCTCTATAGGATAACTAGCATTATAACCGCTATTATAACTATTGCTAGCTAGAAATCCTATATAAGAGAGATTAGCGTGATTTTTACACACTCTAGAGGTCTCTTGCCCCTTAAGCTGTAGAAAGAAACTATACTTTTTGGGATTTAGAAGCCTACAGCAGCTTCTATTAGCTAGAAATAGCTAATTTCTAAGGAGAGTGCCCCCTATTAAATAGTGCTTTAGACCACTAATTAGGTTAGTATCTAAACCTAGGCAATATAGAGCATCCTTTAAAGCTAAAGGCCTATATTTAGCTGGATTTATACTAACTAGTACCTAGAATATAGCAGTTCCCTATCCTTTAGGATAAATAGGACCTCCTCTAGTAGTAATAGGCGCGGTTTTACCCTTTTTTATAGGCTTAAAAGTCCTAAAAAATGCCTTATTGTTAACTATATAATAGGTAGAACCTGTATTGTATAGTAAAGAGTTTTTAATTATTCCGTTAGAGTAATTAAAAGAAGGGGTATTATTACTAGTAGTACTAGTATCACTAGTAGTAGATTCCGTATCTAAATCGTAAGAATTATCACTACTAGAACTGCTAGAATTATTAGATTCTATAGTATCCTAGTTGCTAGTAGATAGGTTATAACAACCTATAGCAAAAGCAGCTTCTCTATCCTTATTCCTAGAGTTTTTATTACTTCTTCTTCAGCCCTTCTACTTCTTCTTATTCTTAGAGGCTTTATCTATATCTTTAGAGGCATTAGAATTATTAGAATTAGAATTGGAATTCTTCTTCTAATTAGGAGGATTCTTTCCTTAATTAGCCTTATTATTATTAGAACTATTAGAAGCCTTATAACTAAGAGCTTTAGATATAGAGGAGCTTTTATCTCTTTGTTCTTCTAATAAATCAGCTATAAGGAACTATAAATTCTGCATTTTTACAGATAGACCTTGTGCTCTAGCAGCTCTAATAGAATATTGCTGCCTTTTAGCCCAGCTAGGGAAGGTCTTCTTTAAAGCATTAATATAATAATTTACCTAGTCAATAGGATTAATAGCTACACTATAGAGCTGTAATCTAGCTAGTAAATTATTAAATTTAGCATTAAAGGCCTCTAAAGATCCCTTATAGTTCGAAAACGATAAGTTGTAATAACTAGCATATAGCGTACTACATTGTATTTTAGCACTCTGTAAATACTGCTTAACTAGAACGTTATAGGCATCTACAGGGGACTTATGCTAGCTTATAGCAGCTTAAGGTCTAGATTAGCAACTATCTCTTATAATTATAAGGATAATAGCTTGCTCTAAATCTACTAATGTACTAGCTATACTAGGATTATTAATAAATTAAGGGAATTCTAGTGCCCTAAATTAAATAGTTAAAGCTTGCTTCTACTGTTTAAAATTTTTAGGGCCTTTTAGCTTAGTAGCCTTTAGAATAGAGTGGACCTTCTTATTTAACTCTTTTATAGTGCCTTTATTAAAAGCAGGTAGAAAAGTAGCACTATTAGAGGAACTAGAAGGTTTAGGGGCTTTAAAAGAGACTTTAGAAGCTCTTTTAGAAGTAATAGGATCTACTACCTTAGAGGGAGACCCTATAGAGAGATTACCTATAGATGTAATTATAGTATCTAATTTACTTAGTAAATCAGCTATATTACCTTTATTTTAGCTTTGTTTTGCTTCACTATGCCTAATAAATCTATTTAGGGTCTCTTATTGCTTATCTATTTAAGCTTTTAGATCAGCTTGCACATTATAGACTTGCACTACTCTTTTAGAAGCTAATCTAGCTTCCTTTAGAGCCTTCTTAGCTGTATAATCTTCTTTATTAGAAGAGGAATCTACTAGCTAAGGGGGGAACCTTGCTGGACTAGGAAAGCTAGTAGCAGCAGCTGGATTAGCTAGTATACTAGAACTACTACCCCTTTTAGGGCTTATGCTCTTTCCCTTGCCTGTTCCTTTTAGTGCTATTTTAAGGGTTTAAAAAGTAGCTAATTTAACGCTCTTTTATAGCTAATTATAGCTAAATTACAGTAGAAATAGTAGTAAATAACAGGTAATAACCTCTTGTAGATATTAATAGATTGCTCTATTATAGGCCTAGAAGTGCCCTATATCTTTAGAAATTATACTGAGATTTTTCTCCAATTTCTTTTATAACAGGTATAACGGGCTCTAAAGGCTGCGTTGTATCGCGATCTATATGCGCATACAATTTATATAGCAGACTAGATTGATAAGCGGTCGCGAGAGGCATAAAACATAGGTTCTAGCTATTTTTAGCCAAAAAATTCAGGAGATTCTTCTCTAATTAGGTTCCAATAAATCAGTGGAGACCTAGGCACAGCTAATTTAGGGATATCCAGCTAATTCCCACTTTAAAATCCTAACCAGTAGGATTACTACATAAATTAATTCTACAACCAAAAATACAGGAATATCTAACGGCAACAAGAGCTGTTAGGCGTGCACTATAAATTGTAGTATAGCTACTAACAGAGGTGCATAGGGTGCACAATATAATAACAACAATAAGCGATGTAGTGCAGCGCTAAGCTTATTTCTTAATAGAAATAATTAATTAGGCAGTGCCTAATAAAACGATTTACAGTGCAAATGTAATATATGCAGATATATATATTTTAATGTTGCGCAACGATAGAACCTAGCTATTAAGAATAGCTTTAAAAGTGTATATGCATAGGGTGCATAGAGTGCAGGAGGCACAGGGTGGGCAGAATAAAAACACCAGTATAGTGGCTAGCGATGTATATACAGCAGGTATTAATAGCTTCTAGCAAGCTACTAATAGCAGTAATAGCTGCTAGCGCAGGTCTTAATATAGCTTCTAGTGGGTAATACAGTACACAATAGTAGATTTCAGCGGGCTAACAGCTTGCAGATAGGTCTTCTGGGCTTATAACCTATTGAAAATAATAGGGATTACAGGACTAAATATCTAAGAGAGTAGTAGTCTCTTAGATTTAGCACCTGTAATTGCTCCTAGCAATTATTATGTAGTAGAAGCAGCAGCGGCCTAAATCAAGCTGTAGTGTATAGTATAGATTACGTAGAGGCAATAGATAACTGTAATAGTAGTATCTTTATATTAAGAGCGCTGTAACAAACAAGTTAGTAAGGGTAGGATCTTAAATCTTTCTAGTCCCTTATAGACCCTCCAACTATATTAGCAGGCTGTAGTCGCTAAAAGGGGCTTATAGGCTACTTTATAATTTCCGCAAAAAGATTTACTATATAAAAACAAAAAAATCGACTTACGGCTATACAAACGAGACGCTTATGTGCATAATTTAACAAATTCTACTAATAATAAGCAACTCTTATAAGCAACTCTATCTAACAATTATACTATTAAATAGCCCTAATTCTTAGCTTTTAAATAGTATACTTCTTGAATTTCTACTATTGCTAGTTGTAGAGAAAATCGCAGTTAAAGTTAACTATAGGTTAGGCAACTTTGCCTTAGTCGATTCTAGATGTTTTGCATCTAGTAACAGCGATATCTCTACCAAAAATCAACGTAACAAGACCTAATAAGGGTCACGTGATAGAGCAACTAGTAGGCATAAAAATAGGCTATACAGGGTAGCTTATTTTTAACACTAAGGATTATAGCTAGAAAAGAGATCTTAATTCTAGTAAATAAATAATCTTCTTAATAGCTACTTTCTTCTATATTTATATTCTTTAAGGTATATATTCTCTATTTAGAAGATACCTTAGATATAGCTAGCACTAATTTAGCTATTACTTAAGGCTAAAGCTTTAACTAAAACTAAGTTTAATAGTTTAAATATATATTATATAAGCTAGCTATATATACTTTATATTTCTCTTAAGATAATATATCTAAAAGAGGTATAATAAATTTTTTGTTTAGTGTATCTTAATAAAACTTACACTAGTTGCGCTCTATATATATATAGCAGAAGATTAATAGATATTTAAGATACTCTTACTATATATACACTAAATACTTCTTATATAGGTAATTACCTAAGCCTATAAGTATTTTATTAGTATATAGCTGCTAAATAAGTTCTATATATTTACCTCTTACTTACTTTATATTTATATTATAAGTAATAGCTTAAACTTTACTTAATAAGCTAAGGTATATATAGTTAATATAGTGCTATCTTATAATAGTGCTACTTATAGCACTAAGATATTTAAACATTATAAAGAATATCTATATTATATAAGATTAGTATATTATATATAGAGAGTATATATAGAAGATATACCTACTTATAGCTAAATACTGTTTAGCTTATAGTAATAATATATATAAAGGTCTCTTGCACTATTATTTATTAACTAAAGGTATATATAAAAGAGAAGGTTATATATACTAAATATCTCTTTATTATAGATAGAATATATAAGGATATTTATATTGCCTTTAATTTATTAAAAAGAGAGATTAATTTAAATATATTAAGTAGTTATAAAAGCTTTTACTTATTACTATAAGTATAGAATAATATAATAGTTATTTAGTCTTTATATATAAAT
>JFHB01000297.1:0-28274 GCA_000729835.1 Atkinsonella hypoxylon
TACTTATCTATTATATAATAGTATATCTAAAGGCAATTAGTATATATACTATATATATCTATAATATTATATATAGCGCTAGATCTACTTTATAGAATAATATACCTATAAGTGCAATTAAACTTAGTGTAAATAAAGTAACTATAGAGTATTAATATATAGTCTTAATATAAAGAAAGAATATAATATATATAGTTATTTTAAAACCTTAGAAGCTTTATTCTATTGCTCTCTATTTAATATTTAATTAGTATTATATATATATATATAAGATATAACTTAAAACTTACCTCTATAGTATAGATCTAGATTAATAGTAAGAGATAGAACTATATAATATAAGTCTATATCTATAATATATATTATATATATAAACTTATATTTAGTAAAATCTTTAAAGTGTAATAGTTAGTCTTTTAAATAGTATAAGAAGTAGAATATATAAGATATATATTAGATATATATTAAGTATAATTCTATATATATTTAATTTTAGGATATTATTATTAGCTTTCTGTAATAGACTGACCTAGGAGCTGCTGCTAACTAGCGTCTATAATGAGAACTATAATTATAGGGAGGAAAGGAGGAAGAGAGAAGGAACTAGAAGCCTCCCTATGCCTCTATACTATATATCTAGGGGTAGGTCTATCCCCTTAGGAGCCCCTTTTAGTATATACTCTATAGCTAAGGTCCTTTCTCTAGAGCCTAGTAAAGCCTAGCTAACCTCTAAACAAATACAGCTTGCTTCTATCCCTTTATCTATATAGATCTCTATCTCTCTTCTACTATTCTTTCTCTACTAAAAGACCTAAGCTTAAGGCTTAAGTTTATAATATACTCTCCTTCTCCTCTTAGGCTCTATAATAATCCCTTTTGTTGTATATAGTAGGTGCTACAAATAGCAGCTAACACTCTATTTACTCCCCCTTTACATTTTCTCTATTGTTTACTTATAAAAAAATAGAAGCATAACGTTTACACCTAGGTGCTTTACTCTAGCTGCTCTATTGCTACACTAATGTAACAGTTATTGTTAGTGCAGCGTTATAGAGCTAATATATAAACAAACGTTTACTCTACCCCCCTTCTCTCTAATTACCTATAGCACCTAAGTAACAGCTGTTAATTGCTCTACTAACTAACCTATTAGTTGCGTTATAATAGGTTAATTACGCTCCTTCTGCTTAATTATACTCTTCTAGGGTCTATTAACCCCTTACTCTCCCTCTGCCTTATAATCCTCTATATATAGCTATTAATTATCTGCCTATTATATAGGCGCTAGCTGTAATGCTAGTGTTACTAGCGCATAAACCGCTTATATCCTTAGGTTTTCTTACGTTTAGAGCAATTATTGCGTAATAATCCCTTTTATTAACTAGGAGGCACTCTCTCTCTCTTATTCTTATTATTGTTATAAACAGTTATTAGTTGTATATAACCTATCTATATATAAGAGGTGTTGTTAAGGGTGTAGAGCGTAAACAGTTATTGTTATTATTATTCCTTTAGTGCGCAATAAACTAGCAGCTAGCTCTTAGCTGTTTTTAATATAAAAATAAATAATTCCTTTTCTCCCTTTTTTGCCTTTTCCTTTCTCCTTTATATTATATCTTACCTCTATATTATAAATAAATAATTCTATTGTTACTTCCTAAAATTCTTTCTTACACTATATAGCTACTGCTACTTCTTTTAATGTAAAAGAACCCTTTTCTATTGCCTCTAAATAGGATTTATTTAACTATAAGTAGCTAGCTAATTAGAACTATAAAATGTTATCTTACTAGCCTAAAGTACGCTGCCCCTTTATCTATATATAGCTTATCCCTTTACTAACCTAGAATATATTTAGAACTTTAATAGCTGTATTACTAGCGCTAGTATCTTTACTGCTTCTGCTTTAATAGCGCTAATAGTCCTTTATTACTACTATATCTACAGTTTCCTTATATAAAGGGACTTAAACAATTTAGAGCTATTTAATAGCAATATCCTTAAGGATATTTATATACTATATTATAATAACCTTTATAAGAAAAGCTTATATAACTATTGTTTTAGCTAAAGGAGAGAATACTAACTATATATATAGAGGTATAGAGACTACATCTAGAATCTAAGCCTCTTTACTAAGTATTCTTACCTATAGTATTACTTTACTAAAATATAGGAACTTACTAACTAAGGTTTTATAGTTAAGTCTATATTAATTCCCCTTTACTTTAGCTAGTTTACCTACTAAACTATTCTTACTTATAAGTTCTTAAACGTTTATAATTACTATAATACTATTCTTAAGGATATACTTACTACTAATTATATAGAAGAGAAAGTTGCACTCTTTTCTTCTCTTTATTATATAACTTAAGTTAATAGCTCTTTTATACTTACTTCTTCTTCTTCTATAACCTATAAAAGCACTATAGCCTTTATTGTTCTAAAGAACAATAAGTTTAACCTTAATAAGTATAAGTATATCTCTATAAATATTAATAATAACTTCTTATTCCCTTCTACACTTACTACTACTACTGCTATTACTATACCCTTATTATTACTTCTGCCTATACCTACACCTTATTATATAATACTAACCTCTACTACTGCTGCCTCTTTACTGCTATATAAGGCTTCTTTACTGCTATATATTGTCCCTTTACTCTTATAGAATAACCTTAAGGTAATATACTAAAAATATATCTACCTTTAGGTAAAGCTTAAAAGCTTAAACTACTTATAGTGCTAATTACTATTTATATTTCTAGAGTATATAACCTTAACTTAGCCTACTACCTCTTTAGCTTTCTTTTTCTTTATTTTTTTTTCCCTTAAAACTATACCTTTACGCCTAAAGCACTAAGCTATTTAAGATATTATATTCTTACCTATACCTACTAAAGTAAAGCCTTAATCTAGAGCGTTAGTTATATTCTTACCTACTCTAGCCTCTATACTTTCTACTAGCGCTACTATTCTAGCTCTAGCTTCTATACTACTCTAGAGACACTATATAGTTTCTTTAGCTTCTATTCTGCAACTGCCTAGAGAGTAATAGAGCGCCTTCTAGGTAGTTATACCTCTACGCTGTAAGCACTAACGCCCCCTTACTACTTACTAAGAAATTTCCTTTATCTTATTTCTTTTTTTTTTTTTTTTTTTATAGCTATATAGGCCTCTATAAGAGAGAGTTTATTTTCTTTTGTTTTTTTTTTTTTTTTTAGTTAAGAATAACTAAGTTATTATTAAAGTCTATATAAAATTTTACTGTACCTTTACTAGGCCTATTATTAAATTAAGTATCTTTTTACTATAACTTAAATTAATCTAATGCCTCTATATTAAGAAAGTTTTTTAGTAGTTTCTATATAGACTAAATAAATTCTACCTACTTAATAAGCACTTAATAGTATCTCTTTTAGCCTAAAGTGTTTTTAGTAGCTAAAATTTCCTTTACTCTATATTCTTTAAGGGATAAGTTAGTATTTATTATAGTTAGCTTAAAACTAGGCCTTAAGTCTACTAGCTACTAGAAAGATAAAGGGTTTATTGCTACTTACTTAATAAGGTTAATATAAAAGACTAAATAAATTCCTAGTAGAATATCTAACTTTATAGTTAAAGGTATTAGTATATCTATAACTATATACTTTACTATAACCTAATTAAGCTTCTAACTTAAGTAGTTTATTTTAATATAATAAAGTATTAGCTAAACTAAGTTCTTTACTTTATACTATTCTACTAGCTTATAGCTTCTATTTAACTGCTTTTACTGCCTCTATTAAGTAAAGTTAATTATAGCTTAGGTAATATTTATACCTTTCTATAGCTATTTAAGGAACACTAAAGTCTACCTCTTATATAAGACTTAGAACTTCTCTTTATCTATAAGCTTTTAAATAAGGTCTATATTATATCTATATATTGCTTAGTTTAAACTTATACTAGTTACTAAGAAATTTCTATTGTTAATAGCTAGTTAATATATAGAGAGATATTTAGGCTAATTAAACTACAAAAAGGCAACTATAATCTATAGAATTACTTATACTTTTTAATTAACTCTCTTTATTCTACTATTTATCTATAGGTAATAAAATATAGATAGTAATTATTTAATTCTAATAAGGTAATAAAGAGTAGTTTAAAAGGTGCTTAATTAATCTAAACTATAGTTAAAGATAATTTATTTTAAGAACCTATAAAACTACTACTAATAATACTTAAACTACTAAGTATATTTCTTTACCTCTATAGAGGTTATTGCCTTTAACTATATATACTTTAAAAGTTAATTAGTAATAACTATTAAGTAAGAGAGTATAGCCTAGTTTAGCGCTAGTAAATCTATTATAAAATCTATAGAGATTTATAACTAATACCTATTTAGCGCTAGAATAGGTTGTAAAAGGCCTTACTACAACCTTTTACTCTTCTAGCTACTGTAATAGTAGTAGTTTTAAATATATTAAGCAATATCTTAGAATAGCCTATTCTAGTAATAGTTATATATTAATGCCTAAAATATAGTATTTTATTCTAAGTAGCTTAATATTAGCGACTTATATATTCTATATATTAGTATAGTAGTTAATAGCTTATACTTAAGGACCTAGAGGTAGCTCTAGTAAACTAGCGCCTTTTATATATTAAGGGTATAGTCTATAATCTATTTTTATATTTTTACCTTTAATAGAAACCTTCTCTTTTTCTTTTAAACTATATTTAACTTTATTAAGTATACTAGATCTTTTTATACTCCTTAGTTCTATAAGCTCTATAAGTATTTATCTAGAAATAGTATTATTCTAGCTAGCACCTATAAAGCCTTAGCTAGTTAACTTTCTAGCGTTACTTTACTAGCTGTTTTTACTGCAATATCTTCTATAACCTTCTTTTTCTCTTTATCTCTATAGAGAGTACTAAGATAGCTAATAAAGAGAGGCTAAAGGACCTAGCCTTTCTATAGTATTACTCTTTCTTAATTCTACTCTTATTGTAATAATATATTTAACTGCTCTACCTATAGCTCTAAGTAGTATTATAGGTAGTAGTTAAAGAGAGAGAGAAGCTCTATTTACTTAGCTTAACGCTTAAAGATCTTTTATAGAAATATAAAGTATTCTAGATTCTTATAGTTAATAAGAATTATAAAGAGGTATACTACTCTTTATAACTTTACTACTTAAGCTTTAAGGCAAAATATTATTACTAAGAGCTTCTTATTATAAATAGTATAGTTACACTAAACTAGAGATAACCTTACTAAATAGTATACTATAGGCTAAAGTATACTAGCTTTATTATATTAGAATAAATAGCTACTAAGGGCCTCTTTTAAGTAATTAGCCTTTACTACTATATTCTTCTTAGGGTTTTACTAAGCTAAAACTAGGTATAAAGTAAAAGCTTCCTTAAGCTTTATAAATAACCTTTTATATTTCTTTATTTATTAAAATAGAACTTCTTTCTTTATTAAGTTAACTAAAGGCTCTATAATATTTAAGAAATCTAATATAAAGTTATAGTAAAAGTTTATAAATCTAAAGAAGCTTTATACCCCTTATAACTTAGTAGAAGCTTACTACTTCTAAATAGCTATAATTTTCTTTAAATTTAGGTATATCTCTCTTCTTACTACTACTATAAAGCTAAGGTATTTAACTTTAGTTATAGTAAAGCAGTATTTCTTAAGATCTAAGTGTAGCTCTACTAACTGTAACTTTTCTAAGATTCTTTATACTTTATATATATAGTTTTTCCTAAAACTCTCTATATAAATAAGAACGTTATTTAAATAAATAGTTATATAATCCCTAAGGGCCTCTTTTAGTGCACTATTAATATATTATTAGAATATAGCTAGAGCCTCTATTAACCTAAAGGGGTAAACTAGCTATTTAAAGAGGCTAAACTAGGTATAAAATGCTATAAAGTACTTCTTACTATTTACTATCTAGATTCTATAGAAGACTAACTATATATTTAGCTTAGTAAACTAATATACCTTTAATAATAACTTAAGTATCTCTTTTATTAAGGAAAAAGAGTAATAGTTCTATTCTATAATCTTATTAAAAGCTTAATAATTAATATAGAATTACTAACCTCTACTTAGCTTTTTAGCTAAAAGAATAAGCACTATTACTAAAGAGAAGCTAGCTTAAATTTACTCTTTATTTATTAAGTCTATTATTTACTTTCTAATTTCTAATAAATAGTTCTATAGTATATTGTATAGTAAAGCCTATAGTAGTAATAGTAAAGAGCTATTTAGCTGCTGTTTTAGCCTAATATAGTAATCTAGCTCTTCTCTATATAGTAAAAGGCTTTAGGCCTTCTTTTCTTTAAAAAGATTATAAAAATCCTTTAACTTAAGTAGTAGTATTAGTAAACTAGAACCTTCTAGAGAGATTTATAATAATAATATAGAGGTAATTTCCTAAAGGCTTATAGTAATAAAATATATAGCAACCTTTTAGCTTTTACTCTATTTTATTAGAGCGCTATAAACTACTGCTAATACTAGTTTTATTAGGTCCTTAATACTCTAAAAGCTTACTACTTAAATTATAAGGCCCTTAGCCTTACCTACTAATAAGCTTTAGCTAGTAGCATTAAGAATAACTCTATTATAGACTAACTATAGACTTCTAAAGATATAATCTTAGGTTAAGCCTAGGATTATATAGGCTACTACTAGGAAAACCTAGCTATTAATATCTACCTATAAGTAAACTAAAGAAGCAATTAAGGCGCTTCTTTAGTAGCTATTATAGAACTACTATTTAACCTTTACTACTATTTATACTATTCTTTTATATAGTAATAGAACTTACTTTAGGCTAAAGTATTACACTAAACTCTTACTTATTGCAGTAAAGTAGTTATATTTACTATCTATTTATATATTATAGAATAATAGTTAGTTAAAGAGTATAGAGATAAAGAACAATAATATATTTATTTTTTTAGTTATCTCTTTATATTCTTCTTTTAGCTGCTTATTAAGTAAGAGTTATTATATTATCTATATTACCTTTACCTCTATATTAAGCTTAAGGCTAAAGGTAAGCCTTTTTCTAACTTATTAAAGTTCTTCTTCTATATATTATTTATAGCTACTACCTATACACTAGTTAATTTTAGCTTATATTTTACTAGTTACAATCTATATCCTTAAATATAGTGTTAAAATAATCTATATTAAAGGTATTACTTTTTCTAATAGTGTTTCTTAAGTTTAGCTTTAAATACTTACTTTACTTATAGAATATTCTTATTTAGTTATTTTACTCTAAATTTCTTTACACTCTCTTTCTATTTCTATTAAGTTCCTATAGCATTAACTTTAGTTATTTTAGTGTTACTATTCTAAGGCCCTTTAGAGCTAAAGCTATATTTCTACTAGTACTATTCCTTAATATAATATAACTTAAGGTTTAGTGTAATACTACAGTAGCGCTTTACTGCCTAAAGGTAGTTATAATATAGAATATCTCTCTTTATACTATAATCCCTTATTTCTTTATTAAGTACTATTTATAACTTAGCTAACTTTATACTATTATTCTAGTTAGCTCTCTTTATTAGTATAATTTTCTCTTTAAAGTAAATATAGAATTCTATAAACTACTTATTATTACCTTATTAAAGCTAATTAAGCTTAATTAAGGCCTAGTTTTACTAGTAAGAATCTATAAAGACTAATTTTAAGTAATTAAGGAATCTCTATATATTATATTCTTTTACTTTACCTACTTTATAATAAGTAGCTACTCTTTACTAAACCTTAGGCAATAAGCTTTAGTATAAATAGTATTACTAGTTCTATATTATACCTATAAAAGCGCTATTAGCCTAGAGCTTTTAGGTAATTGCTATTTACTAGGCCTAAAAGCTCTATTTATTTCTATTATAAGGGTTTACTATAGGTAAAGGCTTCTATTTAGGTTCCTTTAGCTATTAGCTTACTGTAGCTTAAAGCTACTTCTTTATCTATATATAGTTTATTATAAAGCATTATAGTTCCTTTATTTATAGAGATTAGCTCTTAACTAACTTATAAAGTACTATAATTTCTACTGCTTTCTAGCTAATTTCTACTGTACTTTCCTTTACCTCTCTATAAAGGTTAAAAGGGTATTTAGGCTAGCTAGCTAGGCCTTTATTGCTATAACTAAATAATATTGTTCTTACTAGTGTTCTATCTATAGAATAATTATAGTATATAATAGACTAACCTAGAAGCTACTGCTAACTAGCGTTTATAATAAGAACTATAATTATAGAGAGAAAAGAAGAAAAAGAGAAGAAACTAAAAGCCTCTCTATACCTCTATACTATATATTTAGAGGTAGGTTTATCCCCTTAGGAGCCCCTTTTAGTATATACTCTATAGCTAAGGTTCTCTCTCTAGGGCTTAGTAAAGCTTAGCTAACCTCTAGACAAATGTAGCTCGCTTCTATCCCTTTACCTATATAGATCTCTATCTCTCTTCTACTGTCCTCCCTCTACTAAAAGACCCGAGCCTAAGGCTTAAGTCCATAACACTTTCTTAGTATTCTTAATTTTATATAGAGTTAAAGGGCCTATATATTATTAGTATAAGCTTAATAGATACTAAGTATATATATACTATAGCTCTTTAGTGTGTTTACTGCTAAGTAAGGTATAGTTAATATTTACTAAATAGTTAGTATATATACTTTATATATATAATTGCTTTTAATTAATATACTAGGTAGAGGTATTAATAGAATATATTAAAATATTAATACTACAAAAGATATTAGTATAATTTATATAATAATTTAATATATATAATATAATAATAGCTAGATCCTTTTTACTAGACGCAATAATAATGTAGAAAGAAGGAAAAAAAGAAAGAAAAAGAGGTAAAAGAAAGTAAGCTTATAGTTAAAGGCTAATGTAATCTCTGCTAATATTAGATAAAATTAATACTGTATTGTCTGTATATACTAGGCATATGCTAAGTATATGCTATTCTGCCTAAATCTACACCCGCTCTGGCTCCACTCTGGACCAATCTACACATACGCTGGACCTGAGATTTACTGTACACCCCTTGACGAGAACAGACAGCCAGACAGACGGGCCCTATTACGGATCACAGATCACAGCCACGAGCAACGAAGCCTGGCCAAAACCGACCAGTTGACACTCTCCAGAATACTAAGCGACTGGCTGTTAGCTGCTACCATCGTCATCTCGTCTTGGCGTCCAACCAGGGCGCTTTTCAAGCCTCGAGAGGCAGCTCGGGGACCTGGACGACTCATCACCTTATCTATTGACTGAAACACCTCGCTTCGTCGACAAGCTCCGTGGTCGGTCATTCTCCTTTCGCATTCGTGCCTGGCTGCGCGACGACATCCGTAGTTTGCAGTCATGGCCTCATTGCTGCGACAGATTGTCGCTGGGCCAAGAACAAGGCATCCCGAGGCGGGCCTCGATCTATGCTATGTGACGGATTTTATAATAGCCACGTAAGTGTCATTTCTCCCTCACTTATTCCCCCCCCCCGAATAGCTCATTTCTTCGTCACCCACGCACTATATTATTTCTGTCTGCCTTTGAAAAAAAAGTTCTCCTTGTTACTGGATCAGTTGTGCACGAGTCTAGTAGAACTGACGCTCCTGGAAACAGATCTGGTCCATCACAAACATACCCCCAATTAGCATACCGCAACCCACTGGATCAACTCGTCGCCTTCCTGGACAGCAAACACGGCGACAACTGGGCAATATGGGAATTTCGCGCCGAAGGCACAGGTTACCCCGATGAAGCTGTCTACGGGAGAGTGCGCCACTATCCCTGGCCAGATCACCACCCTCCGCCCTTCAGGCTTGTGCCCATGATCATGGCTAGCATGCGCAACTGGCTGCATGGGGGCGACCTGCTGGACTCGCAACCACCGCGCTCTCAGTACGACTCATCAATTTCCCCACCAGGGACGTCTACGGCAAGTGTCGGCGGCAAAAGCACAACCAGGAACAAAGACCGCGTTGTCGTCGTCCACTGCAAAGCTGGCAAGGGCCGCTCCGGCACAATCTCCACAAGCTACCTCGTTTCCGAAGAAGGATGGTCCCCGAAAGATGCCCTCGAGAGATTCACCTCGCGGCGGATGCGGCCCACGTTCGGAGCCGGTGTGTCTATTCCCTCACAACTACGATGGGTAAGCTACGTGGACCGATGGACTCGACACGGGAAGAAGTACCTGGACCGTCCCATCGAGATCGTAGAGATCCACATATGGGGCTTGCGAAACGGCGTCAAAGTCGACGTGGAGGGCTTCGTGGAGGATGGCAAGAAGATCGAGGTATTGCACACGTTCTCGAAAATGGAACGAGTCGTGGTGGAAGAAGGTGCCCCGGCGGAAATAGGTGTAGGGGAGATGCTGTGGGATCTGGCGGGGTATTCGGCCACGGGGGGAGGCAACAAAGCTAAGGATGCTGCGAAGACATCAGGAGGCCAGCAGCAGCAGCAGCAGCAACAGAATACCAACACATCCAGCCCCATGGAAAAGGGCAAGAAACGTCATACGCTGATTCGCAAGGGAACAGGGCTGATTCAAAAAGTGTCGGCAAACGTGGGAGACGGTATCGACAAGGCCAAGTCCAAGACGAGCAGCAACGCCACGACTGACCCCACGCGTAACAGTTCATCACAGCGGTTAACAGAATCAGAGGACCCTGAACCAGGTGGTCTGGCCGTCATATTCAAGCCCTCTGCGCCGATCCGCATACCAACAAGCGACGTCAACATCGCAGTGGAGCGGCGCAACAAGACACACAAGAGCCTAAGCCTGACCATGGTCTCAGCAGTAGCACACGTCTGGTTCAACGCCTTTTTCGAGGGCAACGGTCCTGAACAGGCCGGACGGCCCAGCGACAGCGGCGTATTCAGCATCGACTGGGAGGCCATGGACGGGATCAAGGGGTCCAGCAGGAAGGGATCGCGCGCCCTGGACAGGATGAGCGTGGTCTGGAGGTCCGTGGACAGCGGCGAGGCAGGCGGGGAGGAGATTCTCGAGCCGGCGGAGGGAGAGCCCGTGCCGCAGGTTGCGGCGGCGGATTGGCATGGCGTGAGAGATGGCGAGAGGGATCTGGGGCTGAGGGTCAAGACGGATGAGAGCACGGATGTTAGTAGGGCGAGTAGCGTGAGCGTGGAGAGGGCGAGCGGTGCCAAGATCGATGGTGCGGGGAATGGGGATGGCAAGGTCATTCAGGCTGTGAAGTCGAGTGGTCCGGCTCGTGAGGACTTTGGTTAGCGGCGAGTAGAGATGGTGGAATTGGCTGCTGTGTGCGGGTGTTGATATTGCGTGCGATACAGCGTGATTCTTGTCTATAGGAATCCATCTATTCTGTCGTTTTGCGGGGTTGATACTATGGGATATATGTGATATATGTACGCGATACAGCGTGATCCTTGACTTCATGAGAACCCATCTATTCCGTCGTCTTGCGGTGTTGATACTACATGGTATATTGTATGTTATACAGCGTGAATCCTGTCTTTACGATAATCCATCTTTGCAACACGTACACATCAGTGGTACCGGCCTCGGCCTCTATGCCTATCGCCGCGATATCCCCCATAAGGCCCGCCCCCTCGACGGTGATGGTCCCCCCTATCTCTGTAGCCTCCTCTATAGGCTCCTCTGCCTCGTGAACCACCATCCACGTCCCTATCTGGCGGCGGCACAGGCTCCTCTACCTCAATTTCATACTCCTCGAACTCTTCCTTGAAGAACTGGCTGACTGTCTGCTGCTCCTCGTTCGCCGCCTCCGGATCAAAGACGAATCGCATGGTGCCGTCCTGGCCCCTAGCTGTCCTCCGTATCGACGCGTCAGCCGGCCAGGGGTTGGACGAAGTCGTCGGTTCCGTAGCTGACGCCGTGGTTGAGGACAACGGATGCGGATCCTCAATCTCGCATCTGTGACAGTGATGCAGGTACCGGGGCTTCGCTGTGCTGTCCAGATCCTGATTCAAATGGATCTTGATGTCGATGAACTTGTTCAGGTCGAACTGCGCACCAATCTTGGTCGACTTGTGATGCTGCACATACAAGTCCAGCAGGTCGAGCATCGTCTCCATTACGGAATCACGACTGTACTGCCTCCGCGAGACCGCGAATTCCCGAACCCGCTCGAGGTGTTCTCCTCGCATCCGGGCCGTCAGTTCCACGACCGCCATAACCATGGAAAATGTCGTCCGCTTGATGGGCACAAACGTCTTGTACATGTCGATGCACATGGCGTATGCGGTGGCGAAGAAGTCGCGCGAGTTGGAGGACGACTTGCCGAGCACGCGGCGGACCACCTTGACGAGGAGCTTCTGGGGGTACCGCGTGCGGAAGTCGAAGCCTATCGTTTCGAGAATAAGGCGCTCCAGGCCGATGATGATCTTCCCCGAGGCCTCGAATACCTTGTCGTCTGGAGGGACTGTCTTGTCGGGGTTCTTGACCATGTACGCCGCGCTAAGGATGTCTCGCGACTTCTTGATCGTGTCTTCCACCTTGCAGGCGACGAAGAGCGACGCCAGAGCGGCATCTTGATAGTTGTACTCTGCATCGCGAAAGTTCAGTCGGAACTTGTGGAAATAGGTGCACGCCGTATCGAATGTGCGAACTGGCCTTGTTTAGGAAATGGGTTAGAATCTAAGGACACGGAAAAATCCTGGTGCTTGTAGCCCCCTGAGCTTCAAGAATCTTCAATGGACATGCGCAACTCACAGCTGCAGATGCTCCCTCACATTCTCAATCAACTGCACGCCTTGTAAGCGGTAATTGTCTTCGCGCGCTGGATCACAGCCGTTGTCCTTGAGCATGCGCCGGATCTTGATTTCGGAGCTGTACTGGTTCGAGCTGGAGATGAAGCCCGGGTGAGGGCCAATCCGAGCTGCTTGTGCGCTGCCGCCATTTGTACTGGACGTTGGGGCATTCTCGGGACGAGACATTGCTGAGCTGGAGGGAGTAATAATGGTTCGTGTACGAAGTATAAAGAATAGAGGATAGAGGATAGAGGATGCAAGCGCGGGCCGAAATCTGGACGAGGTGGTTGGATTTTGGTGAACACACCGAGGGAGCTGACAGACGCTATTCGAGCTTTATTATCTAGATTTTGATCTCATTGCGAGTCGCTCTTGTTTAGTTCTTATCGGGAGGGGGATTGGGAAAGGACGGTAGACGGTCCATGAAGTGAGCGACATGCCGCCGTGATGAACAGCTCCGGTGGGGAAGTTGTTGCCCGGCGCAGCTCCTTGCATCATGCAGGACTCCTGCTCCTGAGAGCAAGGGAGAGTAATGCCTAAAGCGCAGGTTAGGGCACAACTAGCAGGAGCCCTCAGCAAAGTGGGCCCGCGCCGTGACCCAGTCGGGTGACTAAAATACAAGGTACAAGGTACCCAAGCAGGATTTTGGTGATTTTGTCCACTTTATTGTCAATGGCGTAGTAGCTAGTCTTGTACAGGTATGTTTTACCTGCACAGGTCTTTTTAGAGGTTACAAGCCTACAAATGTCTAGAGCTCGAGTTAGCGCGGGACGATTTGGGTTCAAGATGGAGATGGCGTCTTCGGACAGCGACGCGGACAGCTCTTCGCATCAATCTTCGTTAACAGCCACATGTGCGCTTATCGCAGCTAAGAAGATGAAATCGGGCTCTTCAATTCCTTTCAGCATGTAAAGGACATAAAACCACAGATGTACTATTCTCCTTATATTATACTGCCTGCGATTGAGATGGGCGATCAGAGTGTGAGACGGGTGGTCCAGTGACGGGACACTCTGATCAGGTTTAGCTCATTGAAGCATACAGCCAATCACAAGTAGTCGATATACTTCAATCTTTTTTAGCCAATAAAGCATAGTATAGAGCTCATCAGCTAAGCCTAACGAGGGTATCTCATCACTGGACCACCCGTCTCACACCGTGATCGTCCGTCTTATGATTAGCAAAGTATATATATATAAACAAGAAAAAGCTACAGCTGTTGTTCGCATGTAAATATACAGCAGCTCCGTCAGTTCCAAAGTGGTCTTCCATCTCGATATCGGCCCACGATTCGCTCCCGGCGGACAAATGCTTTAACCAGAAGGGTTTCCGTTAAAGGCCAACAAGTTCACAGTGTCGCTAGGAACGTTGCTGATGGCATCGCGAGTGGCCAGAGACTGGATGCGATTGCAAAGAGCCTGGGCACCAGGGAAGCCCTCAAGACCAGCAAGGTAGGCTGCAAGACCAACAATGTGTGGAGTGGCCATGGACGTTCCGGAGATGGTGTTCTAGTGGAGTGACAAGTTTAGCTTACTCGACAATGACTCATCCCAACATCCCCAACGGGAGAGGGAAGAAGAACTTCAACTTACGGTTCTGCCACCTGGCCAGGTGGAGAGAATGTTTCTGCCGGGAGCAAGGATGTCGACCACGCTACCGTAATTGGAGTAGGAGGAGAGGGTGTCAGAACTATCAGTTGAACCAACTGTGCAAACAGTGGGCTCCGAGGCAGGAGAGAAGCCGGCAGCATCTTGGTGATCGTTTCCAGCAGCAACGGCCAGGAATACGTCAGACTGTATCATTTGAGCAGCGGCGTCGTTCAAGGACTGCGAGTATCCGCCACCAAGACTCATGTTAGCCAGAGCACCCTTGGAGCAGCCTCGTTGCCTGGAGTCCTGGACGGCATAGTCCATGCCTGCGATAATATCGGAGGTGCTTCCAGAGCCCTGGTCGCTGAGAACTTTGACGCCAAAAAGCTGGGTTTTCTTAGCAACACCATAGCTACGGCTACCAATAGTGCCCGCAACATGGGTGCCGTGGCCGTTCCCATCGCTAGTCTCGCCATCGATGAAGGACTTGAGAAGCTTTGCTCGACCCTCAAACTCCTACGGCATTGTCTTAGATTTAAACTAGTCATCAAAATTGAGTACACGAACAACACTTACGGGGTGAGAATCATCGACTCCAGTGTCGATGATATAGGAGCAGGTGCCCCCCCCAGCGCTGTTATCATAGTCATAGCTGCTACCGCCGCCCTGGCGATGAGAGATACGATTCAAGCCCCACGGAGCACCTGACTGCTTGACAAAGGTGTTGATGGTGAAAATGGCATCTTTCTCGATGTATTCAACCTAAGCAAAACGTCCAATTGTTAGGATTGCATGGTGCAAGTATCACTGGTAGCTCCGTTTGGCGGCGACATACATCAGGATGATGGCGCAGCTGCTCAATCGCACTTTCGTTGAAAGTGCCAGAGAATCCATGGAAGATGTTGGAGTAGACTCTGTTAGCACCAGCGCTGAAAGCATTGAGAGTGTGGTCCGCCGAGTTGATGGAGAAGGCCTTCTTGTACTTGACAATGTACTTGTTCTCGATCACGGGTGCGCGAGGAGCAATGATTGGCGCTGGCTCGGATGGCCTTGTTACCGGACTAGTAAGAGCTAGCGGGAACAGCTGGAGGAGGACGAGACTGAAGTGCATTTTGACAATGCTATCAGTATGCTTGTACTTTGGAGCTGTGAGCCAGAGAGAGTAGAGCTTGGCGAAGATGACTGGGACATCTCTGGAGATGAGCCTTATCCTTTTATATCCGAAAGCTTGAATAAGGCGGTATGCGGTGATGATGGATTTTCTGGTCGAGTACTCTACATGCTCAAGATTTGGCAGAGATCATCCTGAGTCGTGACCACGCTCTTGTTATGATGCACCTTCCGCTTGAGGGAGGTGTAGATAACCATTGTAACGATTTTTCTTAAGGAACGCCTCTTGCCTAGCGGCAATTCTAAACGACAACCAATCTATATTCGAGTCCTGCTCCATATCTCGACTTGTTCGATTGTCCGCGTGTTTGTGAAGGACGTGCTTGGAGACCGAATGAAACGATAGGACGCACCTGATTGGCGCGCATTAATCTGCAAGGCAAGATGTGGAAGGTCTGTAGTCATCTGCACAAAGGTCCCTGAGTGTGATTAAGATATGGGACAGCTTGGAACGTTGCTGTCGCTCTCTTGCGATTCGGTTCCGAGCTGGCTGTTGAGGATAACGCTTGTCCTGGCCCGACGCTACCTGCTTTTTATCCGATGTCCGTCTACTACCATCCTGCATAAATTCCCATTTCCCAAGGGTGTATGGCATCCGGCCGGCAATAAAACGTTACTGTGCGGATGTATCCCGTACTATCATGCTGCATTCATTCAATGATAAGCGAGCGCGAGTGACACCACCGTCTCCTTCACCTCCACACCAGCCAAGCCGCCGATCGGACCCTCCTTGAACATGCGGCGGTTCGGCCTGCCCATCGAAGGCGATAAGCACCCTCTCGAGATGGAGATAACGATATGTTTCAAATATTGTTTCCATGGCGGCTGACCGTTTCTGTTGCGCGTGGTATATTGTGGACCGTGGTACAGCGCTGCAATCAAGCTTCAACGAGAATCATCCTGACCCGGATAAATTCATGAGTGATGATACCCATGATCATTCATGCATGCCGGAAACAAATAAAGTTAGAAATAAAAAAATCCCTGCCTGCCGCATCCATGAGGCTATCTCCGAAGCACCAAGGCTGGGGTAACGTGACGGAAAGCTCCTTCCTTGAAGGACGGATTTGCCCCGACCACGCGATCCCAAACAGGAAGGTTCGAGACAGACATGTGTGCACGCCAGAACGCCCCAGACTGATAAATAGGGATCATCGTCCGGAACCTTGCTTTTTGGTTGGTCGCACAGCGTCTTCGAATGGTCAGAAATCTGGCATGTGCCTTCTTTGTCATGCTGACACGCAGCAGTTGCACAATCCGTCTGGATCGAGGCCATTCGCTCTCTCACGGAAGTTAACTGCCTATCGTTCCAGGTCAACCACGTACCTCATTTCGAAGACGAATGATGTTATCGAGCTTTGTCGCAATGGACAGCCCTTTGTGGAAATTGATCGTCAACAAGGGGAGACGTGCTGTGCTCCCAAGCCTGCAGCGGTCATTTGAGTTGTTGGCCGAGCCAGATGCTTTTCCGACCCCAGGAGTAACCTTACTGATGGGGAAGCTCTACTGGAACACGACTATATCTTCCCACTGGTTCGTACGAGGGGCTAATGCAAAGGCTTGATAGACTGATCTGCCGACCATTCACAATGCCGCAATCAATCTTGGTGGTAACGGTGAGGCTTGCTTACAACTATGAAATTGAGGTTGTTGGTAGATTGATACTCCCTCCATAGAGTTTGTCGAGAAAGCCTCGTCGAAGATGGCTCGATTTCAGATAGCGGGGAAAGCATGGTTCCGTATGGACCTAAGTGCCATGCAGTACTGTACGCTGGAAGCTTGGGAGGACATGTATAAAGCAAGTTTGATTTCATCGGCTCCAACATGGACTAAGCAAGAACATTGAGACGTCGTACAGTGATCGATCCTGTTTACATCGCGCTAATAATTACGATTGGGAGGTCTAGGACGGTCGAATAGTGGATAATCTAAACTTCCAATCGAAAAGGAAAAATCCATGATAAGGCTTATCGATATAATGTCTGGATGCTGCTCGGCCACGTAACGTCTACGTACTCATGTCGAGCGAACGTCGAAGGTGCAGCCCAACCTTGGGGCAACCTACCACAAGGGAAGCCGATCCCATCACCATATCGTGAGCCCAACAAACTAGAGAATGGTTCCCCAGCTGGCAAAGTCCAGCCGGGCCGAAGACCTCCTTTGAACCTTCGCAACCCCCTCCTCAGCGTAACCTCAAAACCGGTACAAGCCGAGGTCCTGGACGTGGTAATGACCCCAGGCATCTTCCGAACTGAGATACTGGCCCTATCTGACCTCTTTAGCTCAGTCTGCAGATAAAGGCACCTGTCTGGGTTTGAGCAATTGAACGTGCAATAAGCACTGTACCAATTTACTCAAGACTCGACTTCCACAGTCCGCATCCAACTTGGAAAAAAAAAAAATCACACACAATTGTTCTCAGCAGGATGATTTGAAACTTGAATGGACGATGAAGTCACGGTAACGAGGGACAAGTATCAGACTGAGAACACATTTGCAGCCGAGGCCGAAAGCAATAATGTAGTGCTGTCGTAAAATCAACAAGCTCCAGGGGACATTGGCCATCACAGCAACTCTTGCCACCAAGAGTATATGGTCAACTTTCGGATCCAGACCAGATCATTCAAGTATCCCTAGTATTTAAAAAGAAGACTGTCGCCTGAAGCAACAGCAATCTTGTTCCTCCACACATAGTAAAAATGCAGCAACACACAACCCCCACACACAAACAGCAACAAGCCCGCATTCACCCAGTGCCCCGTAGGATATCCCGCCTTTGCCTCATCCGCCTTGTAAATCCAGACGCCAACAATCTGCCCAGGGGCTCCCATAGAGACATTCAAGGCAATAGCCAAGCCGATCGCCGCAGTGGTGTGCAAATTCGACGAAATCCATCCCAGGAGTGGCGGAATGCATGCGAACGACCCCGAGGCGGCCACGATGAGGCATCCATAGCGCTGCTGCAGAATGTTAGTCCGGAGGGGAGGGGGGGGTTGAAAAGCTGGCTGCGCAGAAAAAGGTCTTTCGCTTACGGTATAGGAACGAGGCGGTAGCACGGCGCTTGCGATGAAGCCAGCGGCCCCGATGGCCGAGAAGAGAGCGGAGTGAAGGGCTCGTCTTTCACAGGATTAGCATGTAGTGACGCAAGAGAAAGTAGGCTATGAGGCGTACGCGTTGTGGCGATCTGCTGACCAGGAGACGACGAGCGTGACGATATATGCTGCAGCATATGGGGGCACCGTCATCAGCTGGGCTTGTAGGTTCTCATACTAGAAGGTGCCATTTTAGAAGAGCTCTTTGGCGGGAACTGTTTCTTGGATTCTGGACGTACGCCTAGTCCAGCGGTAATAGAAGGGGTGAACAGGGACAGGCTCGAGAACGGCGCCGAGATGCCAAAGTAGATATGGAGAGCCGTTAGTCTTGCGACCACGATTGCTTTGTACAAAGAATCAACGTACGTACCAGAAAGTGCATCCAGAGACGCCACTCCAGAAGCGTCGCCTTCGCCTCCTGCCACGTCAAAGACCGCGCTGCGCCATGAGAACCCTGCTCGGCGAGACGGCGGGCAGCAAGATGCTTCTCCTCGGCAGAGAGCCACGACGCCGTCTCAGGGTAATCGGGCAACAGGAACCAGACGAGAAAGGCAGACAGCACAGACGGAAGACCCTCGAGAAGGAAAAGCCACCGCCAGGCCGACAGGCCCTGCGTCCCGTCCATGTGGCCGATCGCATAGGCGATTGCGCCGCCAAACGCGCCGGCGAGGGTGGCCGACGCCAGAATGGCAGCCACCCGGACGGAACGTTCCTCCGTGCGATACCAGAACGTAAGATAGTACACCAGGCCAGGGAAAAGACCTGGATACGAGCGTCAGAAAGCCAATTGTCCCAAGCCAAAGGCCCAATCCGTGGGCCAAAAAAAAACCTACCAGCCTCAAAAGTGCCTAGCAAGAACCGCACCGCCGTCACAGAAGCATAGCTCTCCGCGCCAGCCAGGCCCATCGTGATGGCGCCCCAGGCCAGCATGAGGAATGCAATCCACCGACTGGGCCTAGTCATCTTGAGGAGATAATTCGAAGGGACTTCGAACACGGCGTAGGCAATCAGGAACACCATCAGCGCAATCGTATACTCATAGTTCGTCATGCTCGTCTCGGAGAGAAGATCATGGTGAGTGCTCGAGTGGAGGACCTTGGCGTTTCCGATATTCGAGCGGTCTAGATAGCAGAGGAGATAGATGCCGCATGCAAGGGGAATGATTCGGAGGTCTTGTCTGCGGACCAGGGCTGCGCTTCGTATGGCGTCGTGTATCGCACCATGGTTCGCGGCCAGCGTCTTGGAAACAAAGGTGCCGTTAGCGACGTGGATGCATTCCTCGAGCGCTTTCTCGATCGTACTTCCTTGCTCGCTTCAACGTCCTCGTCTAGCGCTGCGTTGATGTCAAGCGTTTGCTTGGCCGACATGGTTTGCTGGCCAACTTGGCGGGAAATTTGACTTGCCGAGAAATTTGACTTGCCGAGAAATTTGACTTGCCGACGTGCTTGCAGCCCCGAGTCCTTTGCATCCACGGGACTGATGATGAAGATCCCTCAGCTTTGGATGAGATGGGGATGCGGATTTTGTGTGCGAGGTCGATGGTAGTGATGCAGCTCAATGCTGGTCTCGATTGGGTTCCTCGCAATATCGCGGTGTGAGAAGGCGGCTAGGCTAAGTTAGCCTTTCCGTCTTTGCCGACAGCCGCAGAATGCCACGTGTAGTGGATGGATAAAAGTACGTATCTTCCCCAAGGTTATAATTAACTATATTATAGGGGACCAGCTATTAATGGTAGCTACATCTTACCTTGCCGTGTTATATAGGTAACCATATCCTTACAAATAAATCCAAAACATACTCTTGACTGACAATACAGATAGGCTTGGCATGAGATGAGAGTGAGAGTGACCACATGGTAGGAAAAAAAAAAACATGAAACTTCTCTCTCCCACCTTGACGTATGGCATCTTATCTTATCAATCGCATCTGTTTAAATGATTTCTAAGACATCGCTGGTCTATCCTCAAACGCTAGCGTCACAGAACTCGTCTTTGTCATCCTATTTCTCCCAGCATATCTAAATAGTCCCAAGAAAAGCACGCCATCTACCCCACTCCTACCGAAACAATGAAGAAATCTTGCTCGTCCCCTTGTCCTCGCAACCCCTCAAAGCATCCAGCACCTCCAGCCCCCATCCCAACCTCGCCATCACCGTCTCCATCCTCTCCATATCCATCCTATCAAAAATATCATAATGGCTCGCATCCACATCGACAACCGCCCTGATAAAATCCGCATACTGCCCCTCCCACCCCAGAAGCGTCTTGTCCCGATGCAAATCAACAAGACACGGCGCGCCGGTGTCCTCCTCGGGCCTCGAACGCCTGGTGCACCGTATCAGCACGCCCGGCGGGGGTGACCCAGGCGCCAGGGCCGAGGAGCTCTCGGGATTCAGGACGCCTCGGCTCGTGGTCGCGATGGCTTCCCAGGAATCGGCGCCTCCAAAGACGGGCTTATACAGGACCTGCGAGGGCTGCAGCTTGAAGTTTTTCTTGTTCACGGTGAAGCTCAGCTTCCGCGGTTCGCTGCCGGACCATTGGGGCAGATCCCAGTGCTGAAGCATGATGTCGCAGTTGTCGAAAGACGTACGCACCTGGTCCGGGAGGTTGGTGAGCTGGGGCCGCGCCGTCGCGTGGGTGATTTTGCTGCGGGCGAGGTGGTAGGGGGAGTCGATGAGGAGCAGGCCTGCTATGGAGACGGGATATGCGTCTGGGTTGAGGGCGATGAGATGGGCTATTGTGATGGAGAGGAAGCCTCCTAGGGACCAGCCTATGCTATGTGAGATTTCATGTCATTGTCGACGGCTGCCTCGTGAAGCAAAACACTCTATGGAAAGCAGAGATGCATGAATCTAGAAACAATGAGAAAAGAAAAAAAAAAAAAACGTGACTCACCTCCCAGCATAATAGGCCCTGAGATGTCCTCATTCTTCAAAAACTCCAAGTACGTCCTCGCCATCTCATCCATGCCCCCCTCCCACGGCAACCCATCGAAATACCGGGGATTGTGAATCCCCCACACATCACGCGACAAGTTCCCCAAGAGGAAATAGCTGAACGTCGTGCCGCCGCCATCGTGAATCAGCACCAGCGGCAAAGGGGGATTCGCAGCCTTGCCAGCGGGCACGAACTGGATTTGCGTCGGATTCGGCCCGCCCTCGTACATGCCGACCGCCCGTCTATTTTTCGAATGGTAAAATGCCTCGCTGGCGATGCATGAGCACGATGGGGTGTGCTGAGGGGAATCGCGACAATAGGCGGCTGGCGCTTCGTGGCGATGACTTGAACGCGAGCTGGATTGGAGACAGTGGTATGGGCTGCGGAGAGGAAGTGTAAGGAAATTAATGCGGTTGTGGTTTATTATCGTGTCGTATCCCCCCCAGCTGCAGCTTGACCCCCCCACACTCACACTCACTACATCTTACGGAGTACGAGTCCTCATCGTCAACATATTTTTACCGAGAGCAGAGTCCTGCTTGCGCGCAGCTTCAGAACACCGGGGAAAAAAAATAATATCTTGCTAAATACCTAGTCTTTCACCATTTCTTTGCTCGTGGCGTGTGACAAGCTTGAGCTAGTAGTCAAGCGCTCGCACAATTGTCTCAATACGCATGTAACAGGACCTGCAGCATATATACGACGAGAAGGATGCCAAGCTCAAAGACAAGCTTCCAGCACGCGAAGCAGTTGCTTCTTCGGCACCTGCCCAGAAAACCGCTGGAGCAGTACGGTCGCTAACGCGACGTTGGAGCCATTCGCGCAAGAGGCGAGACTTCTTTCTTGTACAAGAGCTTGGTTCACCGCCCATGTGTTAGGCAGCTAAGATATGGTTAGAACGGTTCTCATCTGCGGTGGCTCTTCACAGTGCCAACATACCTCTTGCTGAATCGTCTTCTTCATCGACTCCAATGACCCTGTCAAGCCTGAAATATCCTTGCTGAACAGAGAAGACGCCAGCGAAGACTGATTCGCCGAAGTTTCTGAGTTCAAAATCGTGGTGGCAGTTTTCAAAATCTCGTCGCGAAAGCCCCGGCGCTTCCAGTGCGGCCAGCTCTCTGTAGCTTGGTACATGTCTGAGAAGAACCTGGGAAGACGTTTGCTGCGACTCAAATGCTGCTCCGCCGAGAGCGGAGAAGAATTCCTAAATTTGGTCTTGTAATACGCAGTTGCAACGTCTTCAAACGTGTCGAAGCCGGCGCTATGAGCGTGTCGCATCACACTCTCCACGCTCTCCTCGGTCCTTGAGCTCCGCTGAAGTATCGTACTGGCCTCGGAAGACTGTGGTAAAATAGAAGGCTCGAGCATAGTCTCAAGGCTTGAAATGGCAGAGCCGGGCCCTTGAGGGAAATTCATCGGGCCAATGGGGGACTGTGATGATCGGGTCTTGAGTCCAAATGCCTCTGTCCTCCAGTCGTCCGTTGAGCTGTCAAAAGAGAAGTCCAGACTGTAGACATGGGCTGGTGTGAAAGTGCCCATGCAGCCCATATGGCCCTGACCCGATGAGTCGACGGCTATGTAAATGTCAATAATAAATACATGCCTCAGTACATCAAGATAATTGGGACATACCTTGTGGCATTGGCGAATTAGGCGAGCTATACTGCCTTTGTCCTTGGCCTTGATTGTCTTGTTCAATTGTGCTCAGTCTATTGGCAAGTTGTGTTTGGAAGCGCAAACAGTCGAGAACAAAGTCTTGGAATACTCTGTTCGATTGCTCCAGGTCTGGTCGGCCAGGCGGAGACAGCAACCCATTGGGAGTCTGCGGCGACGGATGAGAGTTGGGTGGGCTGTGCAGATATTGCGCGTTGTGAGCGTAGAAAGCAGGCTCCGAGTCGTCCATGATACGCTCGCGTCCAGCTCCAGTCTGAAGCACAGGAATTGTAGGTCGGCTTTGTTCGTTAATGAGAGAAGACGAACTCGACTCAACTCCTCTTTGCGCTGGAAGCATCGAATCGACATTATTGACGATATTCACACTTCCAACGCTGCTGGGGGTCGTCGCGTTGTGGTTCGAATTTGCAGAAGCCCCAATGACGCCATTCCGCGCTCTACCGCTGCTTTGGGCAGCATTCTGCATCCTTTCTAGCTCGTGGCTGTCCAGTCTAGCTTGAAGCTCTCCTAGTCGAGCCTTCATACGATGACCTGCGTCAAACAGCATGTCAGCAGGAATCAGTTTTGCCATTCGATGCTGGGAGCTATCAGAAGTCACAAGGAACTGATCCGCTCACTTGTCGCGTAATGCAGTTCAATGACACCGCCCTTTCTATGACGTTATCGTCCTGCTTTGACAAGGATGAAAATTAAAGATGCGTTGACTCACGATATGTTCTCTGAGCCACCCTGTTCTGGATACGTTTCTTCTCCTTTGGACATTTGACTCTAGTCCAGTCATCTTCTATACTAAGCTCCTTCGGGTTGGGAAGCGACGAAGACGTGGTTGACGTCTTGGAACTGTGTCTGCGGGTTCGATTGTGAGTTGGATTCTGGAATGATAGCTTGGAGGTCATGGGCGCAAAATTGGCAGCCGAGGGCGGCGATGGCACTCCAGGACCAGTTATCGACGTCGGTGAGTCAGGAAAAGGTACGGTTGTAAAGGTAATAGGATCGTCAGGTGTGGTTTCAGAGCTATCCGGATAATTCCAGTCAGGCTCGGGTTGTACACTCATAATGCTCAGGATAATAGATCACGGTGAGCCCGAGATGGCTGAGAATTTCGACGACCTGAAGTGGGCAAGAAAGAGGCTTGGGAACAAACAGGTGACTGACTTCAAGACCAGGACGCGGAAAGCATATATCGTCAGTTTTGACCGGGTGATTTCCAGAAGGAGAACAAGTTCGTCAGAACGAAATAGCAAAGTGTAGGTGTGCCAGAGTTGGGAAGGTCATTATATGTATATACTTGCTGGGCTACACAGAATAAGTCTAGTCATCAAGCAAAAGAGCAGCTAGAAGCTCACCTTGTCTCGGCGGTACCCTCTATCCATGTCCAGCCTCAAAAGTACATTTGTACGGAGTATTCGTTATCCCGTCCCATTTGCCATCAGGTAGGTTCGCGAGACCATGCGAGGCACCCTCGGGAAAGGCTCATACATAGGATCCGCTGATGTACGATAAATCACCCATTGCCACCCTGCCCACGGCGCTCCATCCCGTCAGCAGCATCACGAACATTCTTTTCTGCACCCCCTCCCTTTCTATCAGCATTTTGTCATCTGGGTCCGACAGACGTCTTGGAGCGGGTTCCGTGGTTGAACATTGAAGAAAGCACCCAGGCGAATGGGCGTCGTCGTGCGGGCAAAGCTGTCAGAGTCTGTCAGACAGACACATGAATATTCCGGCCGGGAAGGGGGTCGCAGCATGGAAAAGCTAGAGGCACACCCTTCCTTTCCTTGGCTACACTCCCGTACTACAGGCGCACGCGGGAGTCAACTTAATCCGACCATGAGCACCAACCACACAATAGGCAGCAATGGGTCGGATTAAATTGACCAGCCACAGGTAGGTACCTAACCTAGTGTCCCATGGGACGATCAATTTAAATCCCACCGCACACGACCAACGAAATGCGTAGCGTGGGTCGGGTTAAATTGACCACTGCAGGCCGAGGTACCTAGCTCCAGGTATGGACGAAAGTCCTCCGTTTGTTAACATCGAACTTGATGACCTGATCTGTCTGTGTGAGGGTGCGCTTGCTTGCTTGTTTGTTTGCTTTCCAGTCCTTGGTCCGTAATTATCAGTTCTGCATGTCTTTTCACAGAATGCCGCCAGCGCACCGTCCTGGGTACAGCGGGCTGCCTGCCACTGCTGCTCTCTGTTATCAATGCTTTTTCCGTGCACTCCGCAAGAAGCATTCGGGATTGTGCAACGTGGGCGTCAGCGGCGATTCCGAGATCAGGCGTAGGAACTTTGTTCTACGTCACGAGTACGAAAAAGCTGAGGTGCTACAAGATCTGGAGAAACCAGCTCCGGCGCCCCATCTTCCACACACCAAAAATCAATGTGGCTGACAGGAGTCTCAGATGACAGAGTTATACTAGGCGGCGCTTGTCTTATGTTGGACCTAATGTGACCGAACCCAGTTGTTGTTGTTGCTGTTTTCAGCGTAGATTTTTCCACAATCGTGCATCGTGCCAAGCTCAGCTAGAAGTTGGCAACCTCATCCTCCTCCAGGCCTATAACACAACATTCTTAATAATCTGGCTGGGAAAGATGGGCTGATTATCTGAATCAAGGAGCGGCGAGATAGGAAACCAAGGTGGTGGCCTCCCTGCTGAGGCTATGCCTCTAATACGCGACGCTTGCAGTAGCGCCTTTTGTTCCTGGTCCTAAGAAGCCACAATGTTCACAACCCCTTGCTAGTGCGCTACAAAACCCGATCTTATTTATTAGGTAAGACCTCAGTTTTGTGACCGACATGTTAGGTTCAAGACGGCATCAATGAGAATAGACTGAATTCTCATGGTCACCATGTCAAATGCCACGCTAGCTATTACCAAGAAAAGCTTGCTATATCCTCGCTTAGTCCGTTTCTTGTGCATTAAACCCGTGGCTCTTTTGTACAACTTACAATACAACTCCTTGGATGACATTACAAATCTAAATTATCGGCGCAGTTTCAACCGGTCAAAGGTCACCCTACAGGGTTATCTTAAGATATTACAATATCATGGCCTCAGTATGTTGATGAATGGGAACGCCCCGCTGGAGAATGACACGATCTGTAATGGCGAAAGAGTATAATTATACCACCACTATCAGGCCATATGAGAGCTAGAATGGCTCATCGGATTTAAGATCATGGTAAATGCGTAGTTCTGACATACCTCTGCCATGCTCCTATATCGTACTCAGACACGTCCAGATAACTGAAACCGAATGCGATTTCATTGGCCCAGTCCTTGGCAACAGCTTCCGTTGCTTTTTGAGAGCTTTAAAGTTGTGGTTAAAATAAGTGACCACAGAACACGAATACTTGCACCTCTTCCTACACCCACAATAGGCATACTCAAATGCACAACCTCAAACCCCAATATGTTCCCCAAGCGGCGGCGCAAATTAATGACGATGGAATACTCCATAGAATCCATAACAATGGAATTTAGCCATCTCGGTGATTTATTTGCCGCTGATTAGCGTACTTGAAGTCACGAGATGATGTTTTAAACAGACAAGGGAATCTGTGACTGGTGCAAATTGATCGAGGCATGACGAGGAAGTTCTTTTGCTCTCCCCCTTCTCTCCGTGCAATCCCCCCCTTTTGCCCTCATACCACGAGCCACCCCGGTCTCACTTCAGCAAGAGCGGGAGAATTGTGTGCTTGCGACCACCAATGATTCAAACGCAAGCTTTACTTGCCGCTGCCGCTGGGAGCAGCCTGTCAAGCGTTACAATGACGCACCGAAGGCTAGCGCGCCCGAAATCATGCACCAATAGAACACAGCTGTAGCATTTCACATCGTTGAAGAAATACGGAACATCTCGCTAGCAGTGCCCAAAAAATGTTGCAGGCGGTTTTACGCCGAACTAGCAAACGGACCGTCATAAATGTTCCCCGCTCGCTTCGCCGATCCTCTTCATTTGAAGAAAAAAATAGGGAAAGTAAGCTTTATGCCTAGATGGATGGCGTTTCGTCTCGAGCCGAAATAGGAAGTAATCTGGAAAGTGTGTTAGAAAGGTGGTCATTACGGAGTAAGTGGTTTGAAGAAGTTTTTGATAATATGGCGCCGTCATCATTGTATCGCGGAAATTTAAGCCCGTCGTTCCGTCTCCGAATTGACCCCTATGCTGGTATACGGACGTAGACCGGTTATTTTTTTATTTTTTATTTTATTTTTTTTCGCTCGGAGAGGTGCCGGGATTGGATTGTTTCTTCGCTACGGACTTCTTCGGCAGATACAAGCCCCTCTTTATATAGCTGGCAAGTTCCCCTCTAACAGCTGCAATCAGCCGGCTAAGTGGGTCTACGCGCAGAAAATTCTTTACCCCGCAGGCTAAGCTGTTAGGGAGGCACGAGGTGGATATATAGATACATTCCTTTATGTATAATTTTTTTTTCATTCGAAGTCACTTCTAGCTCCACACTATAACTCACGCATTTCCGAGCTGACCGTTGATAGGCTCCTTCCCCCTATCAGGTCGCCGATGCAAAATTAAAGAAGGATGTATTGTACAAAAAATTCCGCGGCAGTTGTCCGACGAGAGCCGAGTTAGCTGCTTAAGTATCTAGGCACCTTGGGTGGGTACCTAGGCAGGCATCTGGTAGACAAAGGTATTTATGGGCCAGTAGGCTGACCTGAGCTGACCGTGCTGTGAGGTTTGTTTTAGCCAATAGTATCATGCATTCACAGTACGCGTGCACTAAGTGTGTTATAGCGCATTATATCATAAAATATGAGATACATCAGGAGTACTAGGCAGGAATACATGCGTACGAGTTGTGCGCTCTATGATTGGCTGCACGCAGCTACACGTGGATCCAGCCGGCTGTTTGGTGGCGTGGGCCGCATGCATTTATTCAACAAACTAGTTAACTTTTCCATTTATTTTATTCTTATTCTTATTTTTCGCAGTCATATGTGTGCTGAGGCTGAGCTCTTCTAGCACATTGGACAGCAGCTTTACGT
>JFHB01000298.1:0-28151 GCA_000729835.1 Atkinsonella hypoxylon
TACTTTTAACAGTTAAACACTAGAATACTACACTAAAGGCAATAGACTACCTATAGAGTAAATTCCTATAGCCTATAGAACTAACTAGCCTCTATAGAGCTACTTCTAGCTCTTTCTATTCTCTTTATAGAAAATCTACTACTATTATTTTTTTCTTTTAGTAGTTTAGAATTATTAATTCTAGTAAACCTAAATAGCTTATTCTAAGAAGAGAATAATAATAGTAACTATACTTAAGCTATAATACTACTACTATTTAAACCTAAAGAAGAATATATTATTTCTAATATATATATTAATTATAATAATAGTTTTAACGCTAAGAGTAAAGGTTTTAAGTTTAAGAAGTAAGAATATAACTATAAAAGTAATATAGTAGCTATAGAGCTAAATAACATTAAAACTTATCTTATATTACTTAATTTCTACTGCTTATATAGCACTTTTAGTAAGCCTAAAAGTGCTAAGAGCACCCTAAAAGTTAATAAGTTTATCTTTAGTACTATTTCTATAGAAATTAAAGATAATATTAATATTACTAATATAGAGCCTATTATAGAAGACTATAGTTAGTATTACTACACTAATAGAGCTAAAGAAAAGGTATAGAATATAGAAAATACTATTTATACTTATACCTATAAATTTACCCTTAAAGGCAATATAATAGATAAAACTAGTATTAAGGTCTCTAAAGACAATATATATTACTTACTTTAGTAGAATATAGTAATATATATCTTTAGAATTTATAATAACTATAAAGTAAAGCGCTAAAACTAGTAATATAAAGGTAAGAATACTAAGGTATCTATAGGTAACGCTAAAGTAGCTAGAAAAGGTAAGATATAGGCAAAAGCAGCTGCTACTATATACTATAGTAGTAATATAGTAAAAAGAGGTAAAGAAACTATTACTATAGATTTATTTACTAGTTTACTGTTATAAGTAGTGTTACTTACTATCTACTTCTCTAATAAATTTAGCAGAATTAATAGCACTATTATAGGTACTTTAGCTAGTATTAACTATATAAACTTACTCTTTATTCTATTAGCTAAGGTGTAATTCTAGAGCTAGTATAATAGTCTCCTTTAGGAGAAGTATAAATTTAATACTAAAGAAATAATTAAAGCCTACCTTAAGGATACTTCTATAGGTAGTAACGCTATATAGAAGTAACTTAACCTCTATATTACTAAAATTAATAAGTTAAATAAAAAGATTAACTAGATTAAAATAGAGGCTAAAGGAGGTCTATTTAATAAGCAGTTTAATAAATTATAAACTACTATTTATAGTATATATAACTAACTAAATAGTATAAGTTAATTTAATAAAGGTATTAATAACATTATTAATAAAAATAAAACCTTACTAAAGGTTGCTAGTAATATTAATATACTGTAGGCAGAAAGTAGATACTTACAATATAAAATTAACTATATTTATATAAACTTCTTAGAACGCTTAGCTAACTAGCCTATTGCTGTATAAGGCCTCTTTAGTAATAGATTTAGCACTATTTAATATAGAAAAAGTGCTTAATTTATACTAATTAACTTATCTTTAATGTATTTCTCTCTATTAATTCTATAAAAGATACTTTCTATAGTAAAGCTAACGCTAACTAAGGTAAAAACGCTAACTAAGAGGCTAGCTATAGGTAAACTAGTAAAAACGCCTACTAAGCGTAAGACTAGCGCTTTTTAGGCAAAACTCTCCCTAAAGCTACTAGAAACGTCCTTTAGCTTTACTTTCTAGAGAGAACTAATAGCTTACTATAACTAACTAATAATTTACTGCTATTACTAATGCTTAAGGATTAGAATAAGCTATATATATATAAAGAAATACACTAAAGAGATTTAATAGAAAATTTGCTTTAATATAGATTAATTTTTAATACTTTTAATACTATATAGAATAATTTTGTATAAAGAATATACTATATAGATTTAATAAATTAGCTTTATTATATAAGATTAATTTATAGAATTTAATATTATTTAGGATAATTTTGCGCAACTTTACTTATATATAGAATATAGAATAAGCTTTAACGCTCTATTAGGTTTAAGGAAATCTATTAATTTAATATATAGATTTAATAGTTACTAAATTATAAGTGTAATTTAAGCATTATAAGTGCATAGAAAAATATATAAATGTAGCAACCTATACTGTAGATTACACTACAACAATAACAATATATACTTATGCAATAAAACAATAACTACCTTTCTGCGCCTTTTATAACAGCTAGATTAATAAGTTATTTAGTTTAATCTAATACACCTTCTAATAACTAACACTTAATTTTTAGAACAGCTAGAATAGCTAATCTTTTTTATAGAGGCAGCACTTATTATAGGATAATTATATAGACCTATAGGTTACTAGTGTATATAACTGCAATTATATATAAGTAGTTAGAAGCAACACTTAGGTAGTTAAATTAAACAATTAACTATTATTTACTAGAATACTATTACTAGATGCTCCTTACAGCAACTCTTACGACTTCTCTCACGAATCTTTGCATAACCTGTTAAATCCAACAACCCATCGTTACTTCCGACAAACCCGTGTCGGATCCCACCGTAACAACGCTCCTATAAAGTCGATTTGCTTAACTTCCTAGTTATTAAAAGCTGCAAGAGCTAATAATATACGCCAGCTAGGAGGAATACTAGTTGCAGCAAAGGTCTCTAGATAGTCTTAACCTTCTATTTGCATAAATCCCTTAGCAATAAGGCGGGCCTTATATTTAATAGGATTATTTTCTTTATCCTTTTTAAGCCTGTAAATAAGCCTATTCTTTAGAACTCTTCGGCCCTTAGGTACTTAGTCTTTCCCTATAAATTTAAAGGTTCCAGCAGCTAATAGCTGCTTAAATTCGCTATAGGTAGCTTCTATCTAATGCTGCTTAGCAGAGCTTTTTAGGGCTTGCTTCCACGTATTAGGAAGTTTATCCTTACTATTAGAAGTAATAGCTGCTTTAGTTCTTGCCTTAAAGCATAGATCCTTAATTAAGGAAAATATATCTCTATCTAAATCCATAGCATCAGCATTAGCTTCAGCTTCTATAGTAGCTTCTATAGGTGTTTCTATAGGTATAGGGGCTTTAGGGGCCTCTATAGCTTCTATAGGGTTGCTTAGTAGAAGAGCTTAATCTATAGGTTCTAGTGGATAATTCGGCACATCTAGATGACTAGAATAAGGATACTTAGGAGTATAATTATCCACTAATTGCTGCTAGTTATCGATTTCTCCCTCTAAAGGATTATTCACTATAGAACTAATAGGAACCTTAGGGATGCCCTATAAAATAGAACCTATTCCTTCTATAATTTTAACGAAGCTAGTCTTTATAACAGCTCGTTTAGAGGGGATGTATATTAAATATACATTAGAACCTAGTGTAGCTAAAAGTCTACTAGGAATAGTTCTTTTAGCTAGCTTCTGCAACCTAGATTGTTGTTCTAAAGGAATTAGAACTTCGCAATAGGAGCCTATAGCCCTTATTTTAGTAAAATTAAGCTTATAGGTCTTAGAAGGCTCTAAATCAGCTAGATATAGCTGTTTAGAACTTAGTAGTTTAGTACTATTCGCAGTAGTATTAACTAAATCCACTATAGCAGGAAGGATGTAAGACTATAGATATAGAGGTAATTATAACTACTGTAGAGTAGCACGCAAACGGTCTAGAAGTACCCTTATAGCTCTCTCTATTAGCCTATTCTATTTGTAAATATAGAGGTAAGAGATGCTAAAGTAAATACCCTTAGAAGATAGCTAAGCTTATAACCTAGTATTAATTTCTATACTACTATTAAAATAAAGGTGTTTAAGGTAGCAGTTATACTAGTTTTTTAATTCCTTAAAGAAGCCTTTAATGCAGCTATAGAGAGTAGAACTCTCTTTATTAGCTAGATTAAAAGACTACTTATACCGTAATTTTCTATTAATTAGAAAAAGAACTAAAGGCCTTTTGTTGTGCAATATAGGCTCTATTTTAACGGTATCTCCCTCTATAATATCTAAACATCTAGGGGGGTTAGGAATAGCATGCTTGCTAGGTCTTTTAACAGCTTTAGCTTAGTTGCAAGCTAGGCAGTTAAAATCCTTTTCCTTAATTTTTGTAAAATTAGGAATACCTTTAGTAATAGAAGCAGTCTTCTTTAGTAAAGGGAGTCCTATATACCCTAATCTAACGTGCTAAGTAGCAGCTAATTCTAGTAGCTTCTTATAGGAAGAAGAAGCAGTAGGATTTATACTACTAGAATTATCATTAGAGCTAGCTTCCTGTTACTCCCTATCTTGCTAGATCTCTTAAGAACTACAGGCCTCGTTTAAGGGATCTAGACAGCTATTTCCTCTAATATCTAGCAACTTAGGATTTAGACCTTCTAAATCCCCGTTATTAAAAGGAATCTAACTAGGAGCCCGTTTAGGAACTAGGGCTAATAGCTCTATAGCATCGTTATTAGTATTATCTTCTTCTTCTTTAAAATCAGATAATTCCTTGATTTAGCTATATTCCTTAGGATTAAAACTAGGCTGTTAAGGGATTTAAACCTCTATAGGATAACTAGCATTATAACTGCCATTATAACTATTGCTAGCTAGAAATCCTATATAAGAGAGATTAGTGTAGTTTTTACACACTCTAGGGGTCTCTTGCCCCTTAAGCTATAAGAAGAAACCATGCTTTTTGGGATTTAGAAGCCTACAGCAGCTTCTATTAGCTAGAAATAGCTAATTTCTAAGGAGAGTGCTCCCTGTTAAATAGTGCTTTAGACTACTAATTAGGTTAGTATCTAAACCTAGGCAATATAGAGCATCCTTTAGAGCTAAAGGCCTGTATTTAGCTAGATTTATACTAACTAGTACCTAAAATACAGCAGTTCTCTGTCCTTTAGGATAAATAGAACCTCCTCTAGTAGCAATAGGCACGGTTTTACCCTTTTTTATAGGCTTAAAAGTCCTAAAAAATGCCTTATTGTTAACTATATAATAGGTGGAACCTGTATCGTATAGTAAGGAGTTTTTAATTATTCTATTAGAATAGTTAAAAGAAGGGGTATTATTACTAGTAGTACTAGTATCACTAGTAGTAGATTCTGTATCTAAATCGTAAGAATTATCACTACTAGAACTGCTAGAATCATTAGATTCTATAGTATCCTAGTTGCTAGTAGATAGGTTATAACAACCTATAGCAAAAGCAGCTTCTCTATCCTTATTCCTAGAGTTTTTATTACTTCTTCTTCGGCCCTTCTACTTCTTCTTATTCTTAGAGGCTTTATCTTAATCTTTTTCTTTAGAGGCATTAGAATCGTTAGAATTAGAATTAGAATTCTTCTTCTAATTAGGAGGATTCTTTCCTTAATTAGCCTTATTATTAGAACTATTAGAATTAGAAGCTTTATAACTAAGAGCCTTAGATATAGAGGAGCTTTTATCTCTTTATTCTTCTAATAAGTTAGCTATAAGGAACTGTAAATTTAGCATTTTTACAGATAGACCTTATGCTCTAGCAGCTCTAATAGAATATTGCTGCCTTTTAGCCTAGCTAGGGAAGGTCTTCTTTAAAGCATTAATATAATAATTTACCTAGTTAATAGGATTAATAGCTACACTATAGAGCTGTAATCTAGCTAGTAAATTATTAAATTCAGCATTAAAGGCCTCTAGAGATCCCTTATAGTTCGAAAACGATAAGTTGTAATAACTAGCATATAGCGTACTATATTGTATTTTAGCACTCTATAAATACTGCCTAACTAGAACGTTATAGGCATCTATAGGGGACTTATGCTAGCTTATAGCAGCTTAAGGTCCAGATTAGCAACTATCTCTTATAATTATAAGGATAATAGCTTGCTTTAAATCTACTAAAGTACTAGCTATACTAGGATTATTAATAAATTAAGGGAATCCTAGTGCCCTAAATTAAATAGTTAAAGCTTACTTCTACTGTTTAAATTTTTTAGGGCCTTTTAGCTTAGCAGCCTCTAGAATTAAGTGGACCTTCTTATTTAGCTCTTTTATAGTGCCTTTATTAAAAGCAGGCAGAAAAGTAGCACTATTAGAACTAAAAGGTTTAGGGGCTTTAAAAGAGACTTTAGAAGCTCTTTTAGAAGTAATAGGATCTACTACCTTAGAGGGAGACCCTATTAAGAGATTACCTATAGATATAATTATAGTATCTAATTTACTTAGTAAATTAGCTATATTACCTTCATTTTAGCTTTGTTTTGCTTTACTATACCTAATAAATCTATTTAGGGTCTCTTATTGCTTATCTATTTAAGCTTTTAGATCAGCTTAAACATTATAGACTTACACTACTCTTTTAGAAGCTAATCTAGCTTCTTTTAGAGCCTTCTTAGCTGTATAATCTTCTTCATTAGAAGAGGAATCTACTAGCTAAGGGGGGGATCTAGCTGGACTAGGAAAGCTAGTAGCAGCAGCTAGATTAGCTGGTGTACTAGAACTACTACCCTATTTAGGGCTTGTGCTCTTTCCTTTGCCTATTCCTTTTAGTGCTATTTTAAGGGTTCAAAAAGTAGCTAATTTAACGCTCTTTTATAGCTAATTATAGCTAAATTACAGTGGAAATAGTAGTAAATAACAGTAATAACCTCTACTAGATATTAATAGATTGCTCTATTATAGGCCTAGAAGTGCCCTATATCTTTAGAAATTATACTGAGATTTTTCTCTAATTTCTTTTGTAATAGGTATAACAGGCTCTAAAGGCTGCGTTGTATCGCGATCTATATGCATATACAATTTATATAGTAGACCAGATTAACAAGCGGTCGTAAGGGGCATAAAACACAGGTCCTAGCTATTTTTAGCTAAAAAATTCAGGAGATTCTTCTCTAATTAGGTTCTAACAAATTAGTAGAGACCTAGGCACAGCTAATTTAGGGATATTTAGCTAATTCCTACTTTAAAATCCTAACTAGTAGGATTACCACATAAAATAATTCTGCAACTAAAAACATAGGAATATCTACAATAAGAGCTGTTAAGCGTGCACTACAAATTGTAGTATAGCCACTAACAGAGGTGCACAGGGTGCACAATATACAAGATAACAGCACAACAACGAGCAATGCAGTGCAGCGCTAAGCTTATTTCTTAATAGAAATAATTAATTAGGTAGTGCCTAATAAAACGATTTACAGTGCAAATATAATGTGTGTAGATGTATATATTTTAATGTTGCACAACAATAGAACCTAGCTATTAAGAATAGCTTTAAAAGTGTAAATGTATAGGGTGTATAGGACTAGTGCAGAAGGCACAGGGTGGGCAGAATAAAAAACACTAGTATAGTGGCTAGCGATATGTGTGCGGCAGGTATTAATAGCTTCCAGCAAGCTACTAATAGCAGCAATAGCTGCTAGCGTAGGTCTTAATATAGCTTCTAGTGGGTAATACAGTATATAATAGTAGATTTCAGCGGGCTAACAGCTTGCAGATAGGTCTTCCGGGCTTATAACCTATTGAAAATAATAGGGATTACAGGACTAGATATCTAAGAGGGTAGTGGTCTCTTAGATTTAGCACCTGTAATTGCTTCTAGCAATTATTACGTAGTAGAAGCAGCAGCAGCCTAAATTAAGCTGTAGTGTATAGTACTAGATTACGTAGAGGCAATAGATAACTGTAATAGTAGTATCTTTATATTAAGAGCGCTGTAATAAACTTAGTGAGAGTAGGATCTTAAATCTTTCTAGTCCCTTATAGACCCTCTAACTATATTAGCGGGCTGTAGTCGCTAGAAGGGGCTTATAGGCTACTTTATAATTTCTGTAAAAAGATTTACTATATAAAAACAAAAAAATCAACTTACAGCTATATAAACGAGACGCCTACGTACATAATTTAATAAATTCTACTAATAACAAGCAACCCTTATAAGCAACTCTATCTAACAATTATACTATTAGATAGCCCTAATTCTTAGCTTTTAAATAGTATACTTCTTGAATTTCTACTATTGCTAGTTGTAGAGAAAATCGCAGTTAAAGTTGACTATAGGTTAGGCAACTTTGCCTTAGTTAAATCTAGATGTTTACATCTAGTAACAACAATATCTCTACTAAAAATCAACGTAATAAGACCTAATGAGGGTTACGTGATAGAGCAACTAGTAGGCATAAAAATAGGCTATACAGGGTAGCTTATTTTTAACACTTAAGTATAGTCTCTATTTTTTAGGCTAAGTATTATTGCTCTACCTAAAGAGTAGCAATTTTATTGTTTAATTCTCTCTATAATTTACTAATTTTATTAATTAATTCTTCTCTAATTCTACTAATTTACTTACTAATTTCTATAGAAAAACCTATAAGCTATTCTAGTAAAGGGTTCTCTTTTTTAAGTAGTTCTATTGCTTTCTTTACTTTATACTCTAGCCTAAAGGTATAAAACCTTTAATAGGTCTATAAAAGCAGTAAGATTTTAGCTAGTTCTTTAATTAGTAAGTTCTTTTTAGTAGTTTAAGGTGTATTTAATAGATCTAGGTCCTTAGTAAGTAGTGTAAATCTAGATCTCTATACTTACTTTCCTTTAATATTCTAGGTAGAACTAGCACTAGCTTTATAGATAGTGCCTTTTAAGCTATTAGATTTAGATAATCTAGCCTTAGCTTTTCCTTCTAGTATTACTATTAGTAAATCTATAAGGAGTTTAGTAAATTCAACCTTATTAATAATTCTATTAACCTACCTTTATACCTACTATACTGTAGAAGTATTAATAGTATTCTAGTAAGAAGGTAGCTTTACTAGCTTAAGTTAGTTATATAATTTAAGCTATTTATTAACGAATTTATAGTAAGTAAAATAAAGTAGTAAGCTTCTTTTTTCTTAAGGTATAAGATCTCTTTTTTAAATCTAGAAATCTAGATTTTAGCAGTAAAATTTATAGAATTAATATATAGTTTTAAGTTCTTTATTAGTAAAAGGAATATAATTTCTTCTATTAAGTTCCTTCTAAAGTTACTCTATATTAAATATTATAATTTTAGCTTTTTAAGCTTAAGAAAGGTTAGCAACAATTAGAAGTAATTACTACTAATTATTACAGTAGAATCTAATGTAGGTTTATTAGAAGTAACAATAGGTTATTAGATTTAATAGGTTATATAATAATTTATAAGAGAAGTTATAAGAGCTTCTGTAAGGAGCATTTAATAATAATGTTCTAGTAAATAATTGTTAATTGTTTAATTTAACTACTTAAGCGTTGCTTCTAACTACTTATACATAATTGCGGTCACGTGTACTAGTGACCTGCAGGTCCGTAGGATTATCCCGTAACAGTAAGGTTCCTTTTTAATAGCTTTATAGGCCTTCTTAATGTTAAGTTTCTTTCTTTTCTATTAGCACTCCTTAGTAATTTACTTATAAGCTAACGCTATATTAGCTATATAACTAGAAAACACCTTATAGCTAACGTTAAGGTCTTTAGATTCTGTTAATAAGATAGAATTTAGGTAAGTAAAGATATACTTATAAAGTATACTCTTTCTTTTACTTACTAGAATATTAGCTTTATCTATAAGCTTATTAATCTACTTAATATATACATTAATGTTCTTATTAAGAGGGTTATAGGTTATATTCTAAAGAGCTTTATAGGTATATATAGCTTTATTAAAGTTCTAATAAATAGCAGTAAGTATAGCAATTATTTTAGTAGAGTTTCTAAAGGGATTTATTAAGGTTTTACTATAATAAGACTTTAAAAGATTAGTAGTAGCACTAGATATAGCTAAGTAAATAATAGTTATATAACTATATTTAGTCTTAAAGACTTTAATATCTTCTGTAATTTTATTAGCTACTCTATTAACTTAGGTGTTAAAGCCTTTACTTAACTTACTATTAAAGATTAAGGGATTAGTTTCTACCTTCTTTACTTTTCTATTATAATAAAGGTTAAGGGTATTTATATTACTATCTAAATTAAATAGTTAAAAAGCTTTAATAGTAGCTTTCTCTACTAGCTTAAACGTTAAACTAAAAACGCTATTAGCTAGAGTTATACTATAACTATATTCTCTTTAAAACTATTATTTTTCTTTTAGTTAAGTAATTTTAATATTACTCTCTTTTAACGCTTTAAGGAGTTTCTTTATATATTTTAAGTCTTTATCTATAGCTTTAGGTTAATCTTCTTTTAATCTAAGTTCTTTAGGATTATTTTCTAACTTAAATAATATTAAGTTAAAGTCTTCTTTTAAGTTAAGCCTAAGTTCTTTAGAACTATCTTCTTAAACTTCTAGCTCTTCTATCTTAAAGCTTACTAGATATATAGTTCTTCTTATAATTATATATATAAATCTATATAATTCTTTTTCTTATTAGAATAGCTAATATAGGTAAAATAAAGGGTAGAAGTCTATATTTATTTATTACTTAAGTAGTAAATAAAAATAGCAATCTTAGCGTAATATTATAGCTATAAAAAAAAGATTAAATAGTCTTATTAGGCACTATTAATAAAGACTTTAAGATAGAGAGAAAAGAAGAAAAAAGGAGGTAAAGCCTCTATAGGCGCTAGAGAGCTACAAGATTAACGGACCTTAGTGGAGTTAACAACCTAAAGTGGGACTACATCCGGTGCATCTAACGGTCTAACGTTGTTCCGCGGGAGACCTAAGGTCCTGCCGGCTTAGGCTAACACTAACAGAGCTGCTAACTCGGAACATCTTAACATTAAGGTTACGTACAATAACAACGAGGCATTGTGCAGAGGGATCGTGACCGTTACAAGCCTAAGGCTCGAGTCCATAATAATTAAATAGATTTAAATTGAATTAACTACTAAACTAAGTATAAAAGCTAACTAGAGGGATCTTTCCTCTTATCATATTGGGAAAATAGCGCATTTCTTTACGTAACAGCTTGTGTTACCCCTCTTCTGCCGAGATTTTTATACCCCTATGGTATACGTCTCCGAGCTCGTAGCTGCACGCCGCGACACTATATAAAGCTCGCTCAAAGACCTCTTCTGACGACTTCTGCTTCACTATCTCACTCGCACATCCACTCTACACCTTCAGTCCAAAACTTCTAACCTTTACCACCAACCCACCCCCCCAACAACTTTGAAAATGCAGTTCTCCGTCATGTCGGTCATTGCCTTCTTCGCCGCCGGCGCCTTTGCCCTTCCCAACGTCCTCGAGGCCCGCGTCAACTGCAAACAGATCCTGCCCGCCTGTAACGGCGGCCACGTCGTCGGCCAGACCAACTGCCGCTGCAGTGGCCAGGCCGAGACGTGCGACCTCTGGACCTGCCCCGGAGGCCCGCCCAACACGGTACGTACCGTCCTGTCCAACATGCCCCCTTTCCCATTTCCATATCACACATGGAAACGTCCACTGACGAGAAGCCCCCCGGACAGATGGTCTGCGGCCAACGCAGCACCGGTTGCGTCTGGATCTAAGGGACGGGCAACGGCCTTTTCCTGAAGGAGCTGGTAGGGATTGGGTTCGGCGCCAACCGTCGGAGCTAAATTTTGGTTTGGAGGCTTTTTATCATTCATTATGCCAGGGCCTTGGTGTTTCATTTCATTGCTTTTCGGTCTTCTTGAGGCTGTGTAAGACGTGAGATGGCACAGACGGTCGACTGCTTATCTAAGCTCTGGGCTGAAAGTGTCTCGCATTCTTTATATAACATCAAGACCCAGCAAAATACAAGTACTTAACCTATAACAAACAGTTCCATGTATTGAAAGATGTGAGGCCATGAACTGAGCGTGACTTAATGCCTGCTTGTTCAACACAGTATCAGCGACTCTTGTAATGTGATGGACAGTAAAACGCGAGGTACAAAAGCGGCAGCATCTTTGTGGTACCACTCGTAATAGTGCGGATGACCGGTACGACTGAGTCTGGTCCTCAGCCACTCCGAGGACAGTAAACATCCGCGGCGTGGGGGTAGTGGCAAAGTCGGACGATGCCCTCAAGCTAGCAACGTATGAAGCGAAATCCCCTATCCCCTGCCTCCCCGCTACCTTTTTCTTAGGTCTCCCTAACAAGATCGACTGTGGCGCAACGGAACGAGCCGCCGATGCTGTTGACGTGCTGGAACGGGCACAAGATGGGCTCCATGGCGAACTGCGTCTCGCCGGCCTCGACCACGATGCGCTTCTCGTCCAAGCTCAGCGCATTGATGACCAGCCAGGGCGACGTCATGTACAGAGACGGGTCGGCCCGCTTATCCGGGGGGTTCCAGTAAATCTCGGGTCCAGCGTATGTGTGCATTGGTCCAGAGTGGAGCCAAAAAGGGTGTATTTTTGGCCCGAATAGCAGGCGGTGAAGCGTTTTGCAGGCATATGCAGAATGCACAGTGTATTAGTGCGAATTAAATATTTTTATATTTAGTGGTATATACACTAATATCTACTATATATTTTAGTGCACTAATATCTAGTGGTATAGTGCTATAGGAATGCGCGCTCTATAGACTCTAGGTCTCTTGCTTAGAAATTAATACTGTATGACTAGCATATGCTATTCTGCCTAGATCTACACCCGCTCTGGCTCCACTCTGGACGAACGGGTCTGCAACTCTCCGAGTCAGTACTAGTTGCCCGACGGGCCACCCTTAAGCCAGAAAGACAGAAAGACAGAACACGACGAACAGCGGCACCAGGTGACGGGGAATTGATGTTTAAAGAAGCACCTCAATCACTTACAGGCGTGCAGCTCACAGTCACGGAAGACGTCCTGGACCGCCTCGCCGACGCCGTCGTAGATGGTATGAAGCTTTCGTCTAATGGGTACTCTTCGGGCAGCGACCCAGAAATCGTCGGTTGATCTGCATCGCAGGTAGTGGATGTTCCTAGGCTCTTTTTCTGAGCCTCCAAGATCTGTTAATTACCCGGTGGGTTTGCAAGTGGTCTTAAGTTATTGGCTATGGACGAGGTCGCCGATTTATCCAGCGAGGAAGTGGCTGCTATTCCCCTGCATATTACTTTGGGGATTATGGCATCACAAAGCCAGCTTAAGGACTCGTGGCCTTAGGTACTAGGTCCAAATGAGAATCGGCCTGGAGTGGCTGAGGCACGAAGTTAATTAGGGCTATAAGGTGTTCCTTTTAGTGCTTGTCCTTTGCTTGCTAAAACATTGCCGGGATAGGAACTGCCGCTAGCGTTTTGCGTTGGAGATGTGCTAACATGTCTCGCGGTAGAGTGTCCTTCGCGTCGCTAAGACGGCTGGGCTGTGCTAGCAGGGTTTCTAGGGGAACTACCACCGCTACTCCTTGCAGGGTGATCGCGTTGGTAGCTGGGACTATCTTTGAAGCCCCACAAGGACCTCTAAAGTCCAGTACTGTTGCTCCTAGGGGAATAATAGCGCTAGCCTTAGAAGCCTCCGAATAAACTCGTAGCGTTTGCAAGCAGCTCACTACCGCGGCTCTTAGGAGGGTGATAGCTCTTTCCCAGAAGTGCCTTGGCGCCGCCGTTATCGTTAACGACGATTGGCCTCAATGAATGAGAGCCAGTGAGAACCTGAGCTTGGTTGCGTAGGTTGCTTTGGAACTGGCTGATGGGATGTGGGAAGGCTGTTGGATGGTTACCAGCCGTAGGGGGGGTATTGGGAATCTCGTCCCCCCCCCCCCGGCGGCGGTCTTGGGAGATGCAGACATCGGAATCTCGTGAAGCATGCCTGAAGGGAATGTATTGCGAGGCGCCCTACGCAATGCTTATGTCGCAGTGATAGTAACGTTTCGTAGTATTTCTAAGACGATGGTGGATAACAAAGCGGCAGAATGGTACGGTGTCTGTCATATGCCCTGAATTCCGAGGGGACTGATTCTCTATACTACAATATAGGTATTCATGTTGCCTGAATGAGCTCCTGATTGGCACCTCTATTATCTGCTTGTTGTACTTCTGCTGGTTGAGCTGGGTTGACGCGAGGATATACGCCTTAGCGTCAGTCTGCCTGGCCGCCCTCTCCTAGGGTTATAGCTGGTCTAAGTCGCACCATCAATTAGATCGCAGACGCAGCTACTGCCCAATGCTGGATTCTGAGACTGGGGAAACGGCCACTGCAGAGGCAGAACTGATACCTAATAGCATGTTCGTGACGTAGAGTCTAGCCAGTCCTCCTAGACCTTTTCAGCCCACCCAATCGGATTTCAGAAATAAGCGCTAGCAGGTGTTCTATCCGTGATCGAGCCTAAGCATCCTAATCGAAAATAGCAGGTCACAGAAAGGCCTATGATTACGATGTGGCACCCATTGCAAACGTTAAGGCCGTGAGTGGACAGTTAGATATGAATAGCACGGATGCATTTTATCCGATATTTCGGGGTCTTAGAACAGGCCGCTACGCTAACGTAGCCTCCAAGCCGCCAGTGATTATAGGTGCGCGATTAGACGACAAACAACATAGGTGTTCCTCAGCTGAGCCCAAGAGGCTGCATAAAAGGTCGCAGTGCTGATGCGTTATTCAACACAGCTGGCGGCGGCCATGGCGGCGAAAGACTAGATGTGATTCAGCCGATGCATGCAAGCCATAGAGGGGTCCGTATGCTGACTTGGCCGTTGGTGATTAAGTTCAGCTTGGTCGACGTCTCTGAGCTTGAGCAGAGCCTCTGTATAGCAGCGCGACAGGTACACATACGAGGTCAGCATCTATTGTTGACAGGTTTGAGAACGACATAGAGAGACCAGATGTAAATGGGTATTTTTCCTGTTGTAGAGCTAGAATCAAAGCTTCGTCCTCGGGGGCGCAAGATCGGGCTTAGTAAGGTAGGGATAAAATCTAGGTGGCATAATGTTGATGGCCCGAGTGGATGTGCTCAGATTTCGCTGGAGTGAACGGAGGGGGAGAAGAGGCAGGGTGGGCAGGAGGCCTCACAGATCGCGCACTATAGAGGGCCAGCTGTTTGGAAGAGAGATGAGGGAAAGAGGGACAACCGGGTGCGACAGAGGAGAGAAAGAAGTGAAGAATACTTCTGGAAGACGTCGGGGAGACTGAAATATATATATATATATATATATATATATGTCTGAATGGGGTGGTGCTGACAGGGGTGCGCGGCCGCGCGATACCAGATTGGGAAGTAGGCCGAACCCGGGAGGTGCGACACTGACTTCTCGATTACAAGCAAAATCGGTATTAGTCAACTTCAATTAATCGTTCAGTATCCATTGAAACCGGTCCAGTAGAGTCCAGGTCCTTCTGCAAATGTTGAGTCTTGGACTCCAGTGCACTGACACAATCTGGTTCCAGAGGCAACCGAAGATACTCAAATCCACCATGATCAACAGCGTTGAGAATCGCCATCGCTGCTTTGAGTATCCCTTTTGGACAAAACTCTGGGAATGACTGCTTGGCATTCTCATAGTCGCGGGTGGTGCCAACCACTCTCTGGCCGGCGTTGAGAGTCTCCAAAGCCAGCACCTTGCCTAATAGCCGACGATGCCTCAGTCATCAGCCATGTAGGAGAGCTCTTTTCCGTCATGATCTGTGAGTGCTTCAACCGTGTGGCGGCTGTGCGTTGGTTATTTGAGCATCGTTGGGATTGGGTAGCTTCGGCATTGACATGCAAACACGATATATTACTTCCAGCAAATAGTCACGACATCAGAACGAAGTTTATTTGCTTTAGGCTTTCAATGACCTCGTACCTTCAAATTTGTCAAGGCAACAAAAGCTTGCAACGCCTGTCATACAATGAAAGAGTTCTGTGTCTGATTGCGACGTACATGCAGTGGCGTACCAAAGCTATTCCTCGTTTAAAGGCCACCACTCGGGCGTGGATCAAAGCGCCTAGCTTGTCTTATAAAATCTCAAGTTGTTAATTGCTAACATTGAATCATACGCGGGATTACCAGAGGTTGAATGTAGCTATTACCGCGCACGTCGTACAAGGTTCCCCTCGGGGGCTTATCGTCGCAGCTAAGAATGACATTGGGCAGCGGACATGACGGACGCAAGTACATAGATATGTGCCAAGAATAAGATGTGACTATCCAGTTCCCGTGTGAGCGGAATAGTACCATGTGAAGTACACTTGATCAGCCTGCACCGTCAGCCGATGTTGGGTACATCCATCCTCAATGCCACAAAAGGAAAGCTCGCCGTGACTGTGATGTTTTGTCACACCAGAAAAAGTCATGCCGAGAATTTAGGGATTGGCTGGTCAAGCCTATGGGGGTCCCAAGGACGAATTGAGGGTTGAGGAACAGTGAGGTCGTAGATAGAGAGGTGCAACCGAGGGATGGGTGCTAAGAGGCTTCATTCTCTGACCTTCCTAGTCTATGCTCGCGCTGTCACAGCCTCTTTATACAGAGTGCCCAGATAACCCGTCCATTCCCCCCCTGTAACCTGACGTGACCAAAGACATAGAATCAAGCCGACCATGAAGGGAACCTAACCTTACCCATTTCCGCTACCTCGTCTGACTTACTACAACTACCTAAGCTGGCTGGTGCATTACAGCTGGCCTAACTACTCAGCCGCCCTTTATAAGAGTACTGTATATAAATTATTTTTCTTCTTCGTTATTATAATACACGAAACTATTATTCTAATATAGAGGAGCTATGTAGTAGGTTAGGCGAACTATACCGGCTGGGTAGCGCCAAAGTGCGGCAGTGCGCGAATAATATAAGCCACTTTCAAACTGCCTGGGACACAAGAGGAGTTACATTATCGGCGCATGAGAATTAAAAGGTACCCCCGCTGTATAACAACGCGTACGGAATTAAGGCCCCCCTGCACGGAGTACTCCGTAGGTACTCTTCAAAGTGAGACCAGGGGGACTTCCCTGGGTGAAAGAAGAGGGTTGTTTTTCTTCCCTTCACCCGCGTATCACTGTGAGTCAGGACCTGCAAGCCAAGGGTCCGTTTCACGGGGTTCCAGTAAATCTCAGGTCCAGACCATGTGTGCGTTGGTCCAGGGAGGGTGTATTTTTGGGCAGAATGGCATATGCCCTGCATATTCCGTATACTCAGCATATACGGAGTACGGAATACTAATTATACATACAGTGTTAATTTTTATCCAATGTTAGCAAAGATTATGTTAGCTAGCACCTTCCAAGTATATACTTACTTTCTTCTTTCTTCTCTTTCTTTATATGTTACTCTTATATGTAGTAAGAAGGAGGTGGTAAGAAGAACCTAGCTCTAATATATACTATATATATTCCATTATTATATACATCATACTAACATCTTCTGTAGAGCGTGTATATGCTGGGCATATGCTCAGCGTATGCCAAAACCTTCACCGACTGCCTAATTAGGCCACTCTTTAGCCCCACCTGGACCAACGCACACATGGTCTGGACCTGAAATTTACTGTATTCCCCCGTTTCACAAGATTGAATCATGAAACGGCAGACCAGTGAGTTAAGATTAGTCTTGCGTCAAGGCAGTCCTCAACGGAGTCCGCGCATCATCTCGAATCTTTTGTGATTGCGATGCGAGTTACGGAATACAATGCGAGCACAACACGAGTACCATGGACGCTTGCATCATGCATGCAGCCTTGGCGCCCAGACTAGAGTTGGGCGAGAGTTGGTTGGTTCTGTAAGAAGCTTTAGAGCGGCTAGGTCTATCGCCTTTGTAAGTTAAGGAACATGCCTTTCCCTTATTTGAACCTTTTTAATGCTGGTCTACAGGCGTAGATTCATCCCTAGCCCAAAATTGCTTCCTCGGGCTACCTGCATTTGTGGGTCAGCTTGCGTACGTAGCTTTATCGTCTCCATGGAGATAAGTAGCCATGAACTAATCGGATGTTTATTAAGGCCGATTCACTGCCGAAGGACGGTGGGGTTACACGGCACGGGTGATCCCGCTTCTTTTTCGGTGACTGCGAATAAAAAGATAGAAAAAATGAATAAAATAAAATAGAAATAAAAAAATAAAAATCGCTTGTCATGTTTTGCAAGAGACCAGCCAGATGGGCCTATTGAAGTGTATAACTCCGAGCTGACAGTAAACAACTTGCACACTTCTATTCCGTAGATACTTTCTTAGCGCTCTCGGGATAAGTAGTGCTATCCGTGCAGTTTGCATTTACTTACTTGTTTTAGCTGCTCGCATGCAATGAATAGATCAGGTACTTTCCCTTCCAAGAGCAAGTTTTTATGCTCCTTGGCCCGACCCACTTTTCCTCGTTGGCTCAGTGGGGTAACCTGGAGCGACCTGTGGGAACCTTGAAAATAGTTATACCAGCCTTGCGCTAAATCAATCCCCCACACAACGCCGTTTGGGGCTATTACCTAACGATAATGAATTAGTACAACGCATCCCACAACGCCAAGGATTCTACGGCTGCAAATCGGGCAGCCATGAGTGCGGTGCCACTTGACGATCAACTGACGATGCTCTTCACCACCGGAAGAAGCGAAACCTAACTCGGTGGGGATGTGAGACGACGTTGCGACTAGCTCTTTTGTACGGAGTATGTAGGAATGTCTTCGAAGACTACAGAACAGAAAGTCACTTAAGGTTGCGCGCACGAGCCAACGAGCCACACGAGCCACACGAGCCAGGGGCTGTGGGTCCAAGACACCGTTTATCGGCTCCTAAGAGATGCGAGTGAATCAAATCAATGTCCCTTCCAGTGCGGTAAGGCGGCAAGCGTCATGGGTCTCGCCTCCGAGCGAACGGCCGCAACAGCTGGCGCAGAACGCCTCATGGCTGCGACGTGTACGACGTAGCTGGAAAAACGCTGGGACTTTCATCATAGCGGGATTCCTATAAAAAAAGTAAGTACCTCGTGACAACTCGCCCTCTCTACCTTCCCATTGCGCGCGAACCCCCGATTCTGAACCTTAGTTATCAATCCGTGGGTGCGTCTTCCGTCTTGGGTTTAGTGGCTTCTGCGGGCTCAACTAGTGGGGAGGGCGTGCGGGTGGGGTGTGTCGGTATAAATATTGTGGATACAGCCATCCCGAGCGACTCTAATATCAATAACTCGTGGCAAGTGCGGAGTAATGCAACCCTATCTCGGGTCATGGACCTCCATCTGCCTTGACCATGTGGCATAGTTTTTCGGCCTATGCCAATCTACATGGGATTCTCTTCTTGCGCACGAATCGTTTCAGTTCCTCAAGTGCCGTCATTGCCGATGTATGTATGTATGTACGTATGACCTTGAAATGGTCCTTCTGCGAGAACCAGACGGCACAAATATCCTTGAAGCGAGGGGGATTCTCCAACTTTTGTGACTCGCGATGGAGGCGGCACTGGGAAAGCTTAAATACTCGCGAATGAAGCACTCGCTTCTTTTGCGTTTCAGACAAAAGAGTCAGTCTTGAAGCACAGCAGACGAAGGACATCGATTAAGCTGTGAAATACCACAAGTGTCTCATTGAGGTAATTTTAAAATTCAGATTTTCCTTATTTCTTTCTCAGAGGCCCTTCTCGTCCCGCCGAAACCCTGAAAAGAGACCTTGGAAGAAAGATAAAAAAAAAAAAAAAAACCAGCTAACCCTGACGCTGCCCAGATGTTGTCCAAGCTCAGCCCTCCGCTCTCCCTCGTTGCCGCAGCATGCCTCGTCACCAAGTCTCTGGCGGCGCCATGCGACATCTACGCGGCCGGCGGAACGCCATGCGTTGCGGCCCATAGCACCACCCGCTCTCTGTACGACGAGTATACTAGTCCTCTGTACCAGGTGATTCGCGGGTCGGACGGCGCCACCATGGACATTCAGCCCGTCTCGCCGGGGGGCATTGCCAATGCCGAGGCGCAGGACGTCTTCTGCGACAACACAACCTGCCTCATCTCCGTCATCTACGACCAGTCGAACCACGGGAACCACCTGAAGCGTGCCCCTGGTGGCGGCTTCAAGGGTCCCGAGGCCGATGGATCTGACAATCTGGCCAGCGCCATCGGCGCACCCGTCAAGCTTCAGGGGAAGAAGGTATATGGTGTCTTCATCTCGCCTGGCACAGGATACCGCAACAACGCGGCCAACGGCACCGCGGTCAAAGACCAGCCCGAGGGCATGTATGCCGTGATCGACGGCACTCACTACAATAACCAGTGCTGCTTCGACTATGGCAATGCCGAGGTCAGCAGCACCGACACGGGCAACGGCCACATGGAGGCCATCAGCTTCAGCGACATCAAAATCTGGGGCACCGGCTCCGGCCCGGGTCCCTGGATCATGGCTGACCTTGAGAACGGCCTCTTCTCGGGCCAGAGCCCAAAGAACAACTCTGCCGACCCTACCATCGACTACCGTTTCGTCACGGCTGTCGTCAAGGGGCAGCCGAACCATTGGGCTATCCGCGGCGCCAACGCGCGCAACTCTCGCGCCTTGTCTACCTTCTACAGCGGGCCCCGCCCGTCAAACCCTGGCTATAACCCGATGAACAAGGAGGGCGCCATCATTCTCGGCATTGGGGGCGACAACAGCGTCGGCGGACAGGGCACCCTCTACGAGGCAGCCATGACATGTGGCTATCCATCGGACGAGACTGAAAACGCCGTTCAGGCCAACATTGTCGACGCCGGCTATACCGCCGGCTCGCTGAACAGCGGACATCGTATCCTGCACCAAGCCTCCATCTCGTTCCGAACCACCGGGTCCCCGTCACGCTACATCACCCATAGCAGCTCATCTGTAGAGACAAAGGCCGTTTCGTCGTCCAGCTCCGCGGCCCTCAAGAAGCAGGCCACCTGGAGAGTTCACCCTGGTCTGGGCAGAAAGAGCTGCCACTCCTTCGAGTCCGCCTTTTCCCCCGGCAGCTTCCTTGTTCACCACAACACCTTCAACATGGCCGTCCAGCCCAATGATGGGACGAAGGGATTTGCCGAAAATGCTACCTTTTGCTCTCACAGTGGTCTCAATGGCCAAGGCAGCTCCATTCGATCCTGGAACTACCCTACCCGCTTCCTCCGCTCCTACAATGGTAAGATCTATGCTGCTAGTAATGGCGGCCCGGAGGACTTTGACACTCTTGCCTCGTATAATGACAATGTGAGCTGGACAATCAGCCCTGCATTTGCTTAAATTTTAATGAGCTGGGACGTTTCATTGCATATAGGTGCCGAATATAGTGCTCTGCGATAGTTGATGGATTAAGCCTTCTCTGTATGTAGTGATTGAGCCCCAAAGGCAACCCAAGTCAGCAGCCCATGTAAATGCCGACGAGTATATCGTCTACTTAAGCAGTCATGTAAGCATGGCCTTGTTACTGGTATCTGATATCCCTTATCGAGTAATCAACTGCATTATTGTTCGCGTCCCTCAAATAGCAGCATAACATACGTGGCGTTGCTACGCAGTGCGGAGGGCTCATGACTTGACAAGGGCAGCGCATCCCTCACTCTGGGTATGAGCTAGGTTAAAACGTTGATAAGATCAAATGGCGTTAACTTGCATCAAGGCTAGGTAGGTACTGTTCTGTTCTCCCTTCCATTCGATAGTAAACCGATGGATGGCTAGAACGATGTTCATCAGTTGAGCTATGTGTGGTACTCCGTACATTTGACGGAATCTGGATCGTGCTGCATCTAGCGACGCACTTACTCTGCCGCAGTCTGACTATCAGTCTTATTTTTCTTTCAAGTGTAGAAACAATCCGGATGGTAGTTGGGGAAGAAAAACGAAAAGAAAATGAAAGCATGCTCTCTCTGACCTGTGCATACTGTGGGTCTCTGTGGCGTAGAGCTACTCTTCCAATTGGCCTTCTAGAGGTCGTATTTACTAGGATATGTCATCTTAGCACACACATAATTGCAACAAGAAGACACAGAAATTAATAACGAGTAATAATTAGAAATTAGAAGAGGACTAAAGAATTGAGGTACCATAATGCGCTCATATGATATGCTCAAGCAGAGCCCATGGCCCACCCTAAAAAGGCCCGCATCTGATCGGATCGGATCGGATCGGATCGGGTCGGGTCGGGTCCTTGTGGTCCAGTCATCTAATTACAGACTGCACATCCTGTTGTGTTACGCTTGCGGCTGATTAATCACGATTATAGATGGGTATTGACATCTTCAGAGTACCCATAACTAGTCTCGGCCGTGAGCATCATCAAGCCCGGTCTGCCCCGCCCCCGCCCCGGAAAGAGCGGCAAATGGGCCCCACCGACGGTCCATGGGGTGGATTCCGCGGCCCCAGTCACGCCCGCCTCCTTGCTTCGTCACAGCTTATTCTCCTCATCATCCCCGGCAACCAACAACATTCCCGTGCTGTTTCTGGGCTGCGCCGTCGCAAAAAGTTGCCGAACAATTGTCCGGGGGAAAAAAAAAAAAAGGAAAAAAAAGCCCGGACATAAGAGCCGCTAAGTGCCTAGCGTCAAAGCCCAAATCTCCGCACTCTCAGCCAACCCCCATGTACACATCAACCATCCAGCGAAGCGAAAGGCGTCAGCCGGGAAATTATTTATACATGCAGTCCAACTGAGTACTAGTGGCCTTGACATCATGGCAAACCACTTGGCGCACACAGGTAAAGCGATTCTGCGCGCTGAATGTGCAGTGCAAATGCTCGCTTGCCGTTATTGCCATCCTCGCACCAAGACACGGGCCTGGCCATGGAATTTTGCTGGAACATAACAACCACTCGTATATACCACAGCTGCTCTAGTTCAGAGTGGATTCGCAAAAGAGCGACTGCCAGCCGGCCGGTTGATCGGCACGGCTTAAGAAGTAAATCTGATTATGAGAAGCTTTCCCCCTGTAGGAAGCGGGCTTCCGAGGTTTTTGGGGGGTTTTTTTTTTTTTTGGGGGGGGGGAGTCTTGACAAGGTCCCAGGCTCGCAAACAAAGAGGATTGTAGCAGAAAATTTCCCTTGTTGCCTTCCTTACATTGACGTCCCTGTAGGACATTTTTCGATTTTGTGACATCGTATAGAGTACCCTCCTTGGCCGCGCAAGTACCAACGTGTCGCAACGAGTCGGAACGCACATTCCAGAAGCACCATCTTGGCACCCCATCTAACCCTGCCCCACGAGTCATCGGTGTTTCAGCGACTTTCTCTCTCTCGTGACGATGAAGTCTAACCACGATAGCCTCTCTGGACGCGCAGAGCCAGATCTACCCAAGACGATACCATACTGGAGGCTCGTCGTTGACCAGGCCGGCGTGACGCAAGATGTCTTCAACCACCCGTATCCAGGCTCAGGCACCCAGGAAGACCCTTACAAGATCCATTGGATACCCAACGATCCTCGCAACCCTATCGGGTTCACCAGCTTCACGAAATGGTTCATCACAGCCGTAGTCGCCATCACCGCCTTTGCCGTAACGCTAGCATCGTCAGCGTACACGGGCGGAATCAGACAGATCATCATACAATGGGGGCCCAGCGAGGAGGTCGCAACGCTGGGCATATCGCTGTACGTCCTGGGCTTCGCGGTCGGGCCCCTGGTATGGGCACCCCTGAGCGAGATGTTTGGCCGCCAGATCTTGTTCATCGGCACGTACGCCATGCTCACGGCCTTCAACGCAGGCTGTGCCGGTGCGCAGGATATCTCGACGCTAGTCATCCTGCGCTTCCTCGCCGGTGCCTTTGGCTCGTCTCCACTCACCAATGCCGGCGGCACAATCGCAGATATGTTCGAGGCCGATCAGCGTGGCCTCGCCATGGCCATCTTTACCGGGGCGCCCTTTCTCGGACCCGTGCTCGGCCCCATCACGGGGGGCTTCTTGGGTATGAATGCCGGCTGGCGCTGGGTCATGGGATTTCTGGCCATCTTCTCCGGGACGCTGTGGATCGTAGGAATACTCTTGATCCCCGAAACATACGCCCCCGTTTTGCTGCGCGAGCGCGCCGCCAAGTTGTCCAAGATGACGGGGAAACACTACGTTAGCAAGCTCGACCACCAGCAAGGACGCGTCACACTCGCGGAATCGTTGAAGACTGCCCTTTCGAGACCGTGGATTCTGCTGTTCATGGAGCCCATCGTGCTGCTTCTCTCCATTTACATGGCTATCGTTTACGGAACCTTGTACATGCTTTTCGCCGCATTTCCCATCGTCTACCAGGAGCACCGAGGATGGAACCAGGGTGTAGGAGGCTTGTCGTTTCTGAGCATCATGTTCGGCATGATTGGGGCCATTGTGTACACCGTCCCTGTCAACAATCAATACATCGCCACCCAAAAGAAGCACGGGGGGTCAGCGCCGCCAGAGGCTCGTCTGCCCCCGACGCTCGTCGGATCCATCGCTCTTCCGGTCGGCCTCTTCTGGTTTTCATGGACCAATTCGCCATCGGTTCCCTGGATTGTCAGCATTCTCGCCGGTGTTCCATTTGGTTTCGGCATGCTTCTGGTCTTCATCAGCATCATGAACTACCTAATTGACTCGTACACCATCTTTGCGGCATCTGTCTTGGCAGCAAACTCTGTCCTTCGATCTCTCTTCGGTGCTTTCTTCCCACTATTCACGACATATATGTATAACAACCTCGGCATCCACTGGGCCTCGAGTGTCCCCGCCTTCCTCGCATTAGCCTGCGTGCCGTTCCCTTTCCTGTTCTACAAGTACGGCGCTGCAATCAGATCCAAGTGCAAGTTCGCCGCCGAGTCATCTGCGTTTATGGAGAAGCTGCGACGGCAAGAGATTGTTCAGGAGGTGGACACTTGCGAGAAGGGCGAGGACGAGGATGGTGATGCAGATGCAGGAACGAATGCCAGGTCTTCTAGCGACGAGACGAGGACCACGGATGATGAAACGACTTTTACGCCCATCAAGTCCACTCGCTCTTGCGCTCCTAGCCATGCTAGTTCGACGGGTGGGACGGCGGGATATAAGGGTAATCCCTATGATATCGACAGGGTTAGTACCCGACATTCGTTTTCTGAACATACCCATGGCAAGCGTGCTGTGGCAGAGTCATGAATTCCCCATTGTCTGTAGATATTCCCACCTTGGGTATGAATTTTTCATCCTCTCTCTTTATGCACTTTATGCGTAATAGGACTCACGGGTTTCGAGTTGCTAGATTAAAGTCATAAGGACAGCATCAGAGTACGAATCGCATTATAAACAGAATTGTTACGCCGGCATAGAACGGTAATAAATAGTTCTTATGTTTAGATGAAGATAGAAACAATTAATAACCAAAAATTATCTGCTGTGCGATAATCAACTCCTCCGCAGGCGGGAGTAAAGACTTACTGCTCCGCCTCGAGTTTCAGTGAAGATATTGTTAACGTCAACCTATCGGTTGGTCCTTGTAATCACTAGGGGTGTTAATGACGGAAATCTGTGTAGGTTAGTCCATAGGTATATGAGGGACTTCATACGTGGGCTTACATCTCCAGCCTCAACGAAGTTACCAGTGACAAGCAGATTCTTCTTGACGTAACGAGGTCCGATAATGGGCTGAGTCTCATGGGGTTAATCAAGACGCTTGACATTCTCGAGGTTAGAAATGACAAGTGCAGCATTCCCCCCTCGTCCCAGGGGCCGTCCTCTGTCTTGGAGAGAGGCGTCTGCGGAAGCAAGCCGGGCTCTGACTCAAACTCTGAATCAGCTTCAGTTTCTTCGTCCAGAATGGCAATGACGGGTCTGGCAAGCTTTTCGGAGTCGACCAGTCCGAGCCGGGACATGCTCAATAGGAACTGACCTGCTCACCGTCAGGTTTCAGCAGCAATGGTGCATTCTTTAGGAATCTATTCGGAGGAACCGCTTAGCCGGACTCTGGCTCGGGGTGTAGCTTGAGCTCTGGCGATGGTGATGACAGCTCTTCTGGTGCTTCGGGTTCATTAGCGGTGATCAACAGCGGCCTGGCTCGGATGGCGACTTCGTTGACGCAGCCATCTCTTCCAATGACAGAAGGAGCGAAGTGGCTTTCAACGTGAACACTGGGCGCTCTTCCTTGGATTTTGCGGGCGCTAGTGCTTTTCAGCCTGAGCAGACCAGCACTGCAGATTAATTCAAGAAGCTCAGCAACTCGGACGCAAGAACACGAACCACAGGTACAAATACAACAATCCTCAGGGACCAAGCGGCAGGCGTACTTTACAGGTCACACCGAAACAACAAGATTTGTCTCATAGACATGGCCTGCTTTCTGAACCGTCAAGTTCTTCGCCAGTGTTGCTGCTCTGGCCGCAGCAGCTGCCCCTGAGGGCAGGCCATCAACGCCAAAGCTCGGTTCCGAGGTGAAGATGGAAGAAACCACCAAGGTCTAGTACCAACCGGTCGAAGTAACCTCCTGGCTCAACTTACACGAGGTCTTTTCCCTCGTAATTGTGGATATGGATGATTATGCGATCCGGAACGCGTTAATGCACTCTCAGGACATCGGCCGCGTGGCCGGAATTTGCGATTTGGGCGAAAGGAAGCAACATCTCCGGCTCTTGGTGCGCCAATTAGGGTTCTGGTAGCACATCGGCTCGTGAGCTCTAATAAAACAGGACAAAGATACTACCTCTCATGACAATGCCAAGCTGTCTTGCAATAGATAGATAATAAAACAGACCACTGGCACCTGAATCTGGATCGGGCACGATGATACCCAAGGTTCTCGGGTCCCACGCTAACTTTTGATACATGCGAGTTTAAGCCACGTGATCTGGGTGGTCTGGCATATTCTTTACCTAGGCTAGAATAAATCCTCACAGGGTTTGGTGAGATACGAGGCTTTTGATGAATGTCTTCACCGCTTCATTTACGATAGCGATATCGCATAAAGAAACCCCCCCCCCGTGCATGGGTTCAATTGTTTACGCCAAAATGCTCGTTTACAAAAGATGAAAGACAAAAACAAAAACAAAATTAGGAGTGCAACGCCATGCCCGTGGTTGACATTCTGGGGGGTACCCAAATTCGTCGGCGCCAGAAGCGGCAAGGCAGGCAGCAAACCGGCCGAGATGTCGAGTTACACGAGCCCTCCTGCCCTCCTGCCCTCGATCGGGCTACGGAGTAGTTATTATAGAAAAGAGAACAAAAATGTGTCTTGGCGAACGGGAGTCGGCCGAGGTCAAGGAGGGTGAAATGCCGGCAGCTTGAAAAGGCAATGGTAGTTGTGGAAGGCGCTACTAACCTGTAGGACCTTTTATTAGACACGAGATATGGTGGGAGCGCCACAAAGTCTGGTGCAGATCCTGTGGAGAATGGGAAAAAGAGCCCTATGGAGTCCTTTCCGAGGCCAGCGTGGGCTATTTTGCCGTGGAAACGATAGTTAGCGTGCCGCACGCACGACATTGACGGCCACATTCAAGGAAGAAAATACAGTCATGAAAAGAGCTCCGACGCACGTTGCAGAAGGGAAAAGTGGGGCACCACGGAAGTCGCTGGTGTATCCGTACGTACCGTGCCACGCACGCTCGACCGGGCATTTGACGTCATTTGTGAAATATGCCCTTCACATCACAGATCTTGCATCGGCCTCTCCCTCCCGTCGTGCTACGATGACCTTCCCATCCACGCTGCCATGAACCGAGCGACGTGAGTGTGCGACGCGCGACGTGCCTCTGTGTAACGCGGCTCATCGCTCGCTTTGTTCCTGCATACGTGGCTGGGGGAATGAAAGGAGAATAGTATGATGGAGTTTAAAAAAAAGATTTTAAAAAAAAAAAAATGAAGCATCTTTCAGCGCGTCTGCACGGGGCCCATTGACCCGACCCGGTTGGACACGCCCAATGCAGGGCGAGACATTTTGGTGGCAAAAACAAGCAACGGGTTCCTCCCCCCCAAACGCGTTAGTGGCCATCATGGAGCCGTGACCCCGCTTTCTAGCCACCCGACCCCTCCCATGCCCGTCCACGGGTCCAGCGCAACCGAGTCTAGCCAGCCGTAGCGATGGACAAATGACGTGCCGATTTTTACAATTCAACGCAAAGCGCGTTTCTCTTTGCATGTTATTTACGCACCGGGCCTAAGCGTTTTTTTTTTTTGGGGGGGGGGGCAGGAGGGAGGGAGGGCGGTTTGGGGGTTTTTTTTTTTTTGGGGGGGGGGCTTCTATTTCCTTCATGGCCGTTTCACGCCTCTGCGACATCTCAATTTAACCATTCACCGGAACCGCTGCCGACCTAGTTAGCGCGCAGCTCAGCCTAGGTAGGCGAAATGGGGTGCGGTGGCATTCAGCTGAGTTCGGCTGTGATTCGGAAAACTCGTATCTGGAGATTGGCCATGTCCTTCGTAATAACCCCACCGGGACAGAAACCGACATTAGTGGCTGATG